>PVJX010000393.1:172333-269940 GCA_004027295.1 Dolichotis patagonum | reverse complement strand
GAAAATTTCCCAAGCATAGAAAAAAGAAATGATATGCAGAGGTATGAAGCATACAGAACTCCAGCCACCTACAACCCAAACAGAGCTACACCCAGACACATAATAATCAAGATCCCAGAAATTCAATATAAGAACAGAATATTAAAAGCCATCAGAGAAAAGAAACAGATGACCTATAAAGGAAAACCCATCAAAATCATGGCACACTTCTCGACACAGACCATCAGGTCAAGAAGAGCTTGGAGTAAAGTAATTCAAGCGCTGAAGGAGAACAATCCCCAGCCCAGATTGATGTATCCTGCAAAACTCTCTCTAGAAATTAATGGAGAAAAAAGATGCTTTTATGAAAAAGAGCAACTAGGAGAATTTGTAACCACCAGTCCAACCCTACAAAAAATACTGAAGGACATTCTAGGGAGAGAGAACAAGAATATGAGCATTTCAGGAACAGTGGCAAAGAGGCCTCAGTGAATGAGACAGACAGTGGAGAGGAAGAGAAAAATAGACTATCAATGGCAGAAAAATAGAATAGCAGAAATGAGGCAGAGAAGATTGGCTATAATCTCTAGTATAGAGGGCCTCGAAATAGTAACAGAGAGAAGCACAGGCAGAGTAGATCAGGAAATAGGGTCCATTGAAATGCTCTATATAGGGAGGCAGTGGCACCCAAAACAAGCAGTGCACCCCATGGGAATGAAAGGGGAGGAATTGTCTTAAAAAGGGAGGCAGAGGATATTGTTAATGGGGTAACAAGATTTAAAATTTACATTATTCTCACCACTCTGCTTGGATGGATTACGTGCTGTTCCAGTTTGTCTATTTACACTAGACTTAAGGACATGGTGAGCTATCCCAAAAATAAGAGGCCATACTATGGTAATCATCCCTAATTTTCCTGTCAACTTAATCTGAAGCCCTTTATAACTTACACTGTCTTATTATGACTGATCTTATTTGAATCTGGTTTGTTAGATTGCTACTTTGTATTGACTGATTTTATTTAAATCTGTTATGATGTATAGCATCAAGTCTAAGTGTATAGGCAACTACACTGAAGATGACAAGATTCACTAAGATACACACTCTGGTTTGATTGTTACTTGCTTTTGAAGTTTTATAATATCTCCAATGCTTTGTTTTTATTAATGTTGTTATACACTGCTGAGACACCATAGTAACCATTGCAGATCACCTTGTATTGTGGTTTTATGTGACTTTTCTGCCTCATGCTTTTTTAGGAATTGTTTTGTTTTATCTTGCTTTATTTTGTTTTTCCTGCTGATGTAGAAATGATAGATATATGTGTAGAGACTCATGCAGGTGTAGAGCTTATAAACAGTTTACAATAACCAACTATATAACACATGTTGAAATGAACAACTACTTTGAAGAAAAAGAGACACTACAATACCCAGTGCTGATTCCATAATGTCATGATGTGAAGTCCAGCAAAACTATCACTTTTTGTTCAAAGTGATCTTAGCTTGCTTTGCCCTGTTTAAGTTCAACACACATTAAGGTATGGACAACTGTCTTGAGGAGAGTGAGAGACACTATGACAGCCATTCCTGGCTTCCTTAATGTCTGGTCTTGAAGACCTGAAATGCCCTCCTCGTCCTGCTCAGATCAATTCCATACTAGGTTGTTTCATGTGAATTCCCTGTATGTGACAATATGGACAACTATTTGGAAGAAAACAAGAATCAGTATGATAGAGAGTGAATATCTCCCATTGTCTAGTTTTGAAATTTTTGTCTCTTACATTGCTTTCTTGTGATCCGCTTTGCTCTGTTTTGTTGTGTTTGATTTTACCCTATTGATATAATTGCATGTATATTTGAGTGAGTAAGATGGATGACCATATTGTTTTTGTCAGATCGTGGAGCAGAACTGTTAACAGTGTCACTGTTTGAATGTCTACTTAACATGTTTTAACTTTGTAAATTGAACAACTATTTCCAAGAAGTCAGTATGTAATTTGTCCAGTAATAATTTCTTAGGGTTTTTTTGTTGTTGTTCTTTTCCTTTTTTCCTTGGAATACTGTATTGTTGCTACCCTTTATTCTGTTTTGTTTTGTTTTTTCTCTTTAAATAAAATAATTTTTAAAAAAAGGAAGAAAGGAAGGAAAAAGGAAGAGAGAGAGAGAGAGAAGGAGAAAAGAAAAGAACAAAGAAGAAAGAAAAACCATTAATTTTAATTCCAAATCTTGATGAGAAAAAAAACTGTTTGCTTATTAATACAGTTATAGAGACTGACTTCATAAAGCCCTCAGAAAGTGAAAAATGTCTAGTTTTCCCATCCTCCTTTCCCCACAAATCCTTGCCTCTGTTCTGATTCTACTGCTGCCTTCCAAGGGGTTATCCATCCTCTTCTGCTCACTCTGGTGATAGGGAAATCATTTTCCCACCTAGTCTTTGAATAATTATGACTTCCAGAAATATCTTCCCTAAATTTCATGAAAATCTGTTTCAGCTTTTCATACCCTTACACCAGCTCTATTGTGAACCAGTAACAGGTTAATCTTTTCCTATAAGGCATTGCTTGACTTACTTGAAGCAGCAGTGACTTTACATTCATAGAAAAGAAAGAAAGTTAGTCTAAGCCTTGGGGTTTATTTGTTGAGTTTGCAGAGTCAAGCTTCGGATGCATTTGTTGGGTCAAAACTCTAGCACTCACTTTGCAAGACCAGGACTTCTGGTACATCTCCTTACCTGTCTAGATTCAGTTCTCCTGATCATCAACCACTGTTCATTCTCTCTATCCTCAACAGGTCAGATATATTCACCTTGATAGTGAAGGAAAACCCTTAGGCAACAAATGCATCCTCCTACCTCAGGGTAATATGACCCTATCAGTGTATTTCACATAATTGGCAATGAAACAAAATAAGACTCTGAGTAGATGGTTGTCAAAAATGATAGAAAGCAAGTAATTAATTAGTTTTATTTCTTGAAACAATACTTCAGCATACAGATAAAAGATGACCAGATGATATGTAAATTTAACAATATTTAGCTTTCTTCATCTCAGTTTTAAAAGCCACTGAATGACATGGTTAAGATAAATTTGAATTTGAATCTCAACTATCTCTTTCATAGAAAATACGATTTTGGGCAAGTTGTATAGCCTTAGTGGCTCTCAGTTTTGTTGTGAAAATCAAGGCAATATTCAGCTCCTAACAACTGAGAGTAAATGAAGCTAAAATGTTAGTTAAGTGCCTACTGCAGAATATTTTTCAGTAAAGTGTGGGAATGGTAGGTATCAATGGTCATAGTTGCAAGGTTAAGTTTTTTCAAAGCCTGTGATATTCTCTTCCAAGAATATAAGATTCTATCAAAACAAGACCTTCTTAATATCCTTAGCACCAACTTCAAGTGGCCTGAGAACCTGTCTTTTCTCCACCCCTAGAAGCGGCCAGTTCCCTTTATTGGCATATGTGACCTCAGCCCAGGGTTTTCTCCTCGGATGCATCCCAGGTTCTTCTTCACCTCCTTTATTTTCACTGATCCCTGATGGTACCTTGTGGTTCATAGCTGTTCTTTCCTGGAATCCTAGCTCCCTAATCACATTTCAGCTTCCTCCTAGGTAAACCCTACTGTGAGTTTCCTTAAGGAACTCTTGGGCCATTCATCTTTCAAGGTCCGAACTATAGATTTTTCTTAAAGAAATTGGCTGTGGTGTCAGCATCCAGAGGCATTTAAGATGTACGAAGCCAGGGGTACACGAAGCCTTAGTAACACTGGGTTTAACATCATGCTGACCTCATCCTACCTCTTTTCCTTGGAGAAAATAAACTATGATGGTGAAGAGCCCATACGTAGATCATGCTGTTATGTTCAATTCCACTTACTCCTAACTCTGACATGTCTTTAAACCCATTTGTTCACCTGTAAAATGGGAGAATAGTACTTGTTACTTTCAAATTCGTTGTGATGATTTGATGAGATAATACAGTGGCATCTTGATTCAAGAAGTTAAATTATTTCATAATTCTGGGGAAGATAATTGGAGTCACGTCCATCACCTGATGCTGAGTTTAAGAAAGGGGGCAAAATCCTTCCATACTCTTCTGTTTCCAAACGGAGATTGTTGTCCAACAAGTGTGTTCATGAACTGAGGAATTACTGCACATGCAGTACCCTTTATTCAGTGCCTGTTCCATCATATCCACTTAACTAAACAAAACTTCCGTCATTGTTGTTAGGGTTTTGATTAAGATTTACTATTCCTAGAGTCACTGGACTCCTGTCTTGTTCATATCCTGTAATTCACAACTCTTATTTTTTTTTCCCCTTTAGTTAAATGCTATCTGGCAACTCTGAGGAATATTGACTGGCTTTTCTGAAAAATCTCTGTAAAATCTTAAAGCAAGAGAATGATAACACCATCATCCAAAAATCACAGGAGCTTAGCTATGATTGTGTTTTCACCTTGAAACCAGAGCAAAGAGCACAGAAAGATAGGGGAGCAAGGAGAGCTCCAAAAATTACATGCCAATCTCTCATTTTCTACAATGAAAAAATGATGTCTTACCCAAAGTCCTGCCATATCCTAGCAGAATAGCAGAGACTAAAATGCAAAGGGAAAATGAATTTAGGAATTGACTTGAGAAATTTGTGGACACATCATCGGTATGATTTTTTGATAGTTGGTAACATTCATTGAGTTCCTACTACATGCTGGACCCTGTTCTAAACTCTGGAATTCAGAGTAGAATTAAATAATATGTTCACATAATCATTAGTCTTGGTATAAAATCAATAATATACACATTTGTATTTATAAGAAATATTAATTGAATTATGTGAACAAAGCACTGCATTTTATACATAAGCATTTTACATATTTGCTAGCTCTAAAAAAGATAAGCACACTCTTCATTTTTCTTATGTTATAGATGAAGAGACTGTGGCTGACAGGGCTTTAGAAATTTTAGCCAACTCTTATGAATACTGCTAAGATTTTAACTCAGCAGTCAAGTTCTTATACCCACGCATTAGTCTAATCTACTCTATGGCAAGAGATAAACTCTAAAACAAAATGCTCCCAAACATATCACTAGGAGAGTTCAGTTCTTCTTGCAAAATGAGGAACTCAGGAGCTGAAGATAAAGTCCACCACACCTGAGAATGATGTTCTCCTGAGTTATAGGTGTGTCAGAAATGCATGAACAAAGCTGCCAGAACTCACCATCCAGTGTCCAGGTAATGTCAGAGCTCTTTGAATTTTTCAAACCATCCATTCTTGAGCATCTATGTGAAGCAGGCCCAGCTGGGGTGATTTTAGAGTACTAAAAATGGAAAAGTAAGAGTGGGAGTTGGTAAGGGAAGGGAGGGGGCTGAGGCAGCACAGACAGACACTTAAGTTGCATTGCTATTGAATCTGTTCTTTGTCTTTCAAAGCTGGGATGAGCAATCCAATCCATGCAGTATTTTCTCCTCTTCAATAAATTGCATTCTTTAAAAAAAAATCAACTGGTGTAGGATTTATTGATCTGCATTGACAGTGAACTTCACAAATTCATACAAAAGAATTTTTCTCATTATACAGTCATTTAAAGACTTCTTAGTTGAGAGCATTCATCATAAAGTACACCTGCAATTTAAGAAAGAAAAAGCAGAAAATGTATAAAACTTAGAGGGGTTTTCTTCTCTCCTGCTCCTTCTATCAGTGAGATTTTTTCAGTATGTGCTTTCAGCCATGTTCCCTTCATTTTGGTTGATAAAACTAGGAGGCACCACCATGACTAGGAGGTCCCACCCTAGAGGGACCAACAGGAGTTTTAGATGATCAAAACTTGAACCCAGTGCAAAACCTGCACAAAAGCTGATTGCAGGGGAAATTCTGACTTTGTCTATAGGCCCTCTAAGTCCCTCTTTCCTTGAAAGAAGAATATGAGGTCTGTCATCAAAGGAGGAGCACTTGTTGGGTTTCTCAGTCTGCCTGGAGTGTAATCCCGATTGCGTCTCCTCTGGTTTAATACCTTGTCCTCAAACACACTGAGATCCAGCACGTTATGTTAGTCTCACACAGCCTGTATTCTGGCCTCTGTCCAAGGGCCTGAATATTTAAAGGAGACATTCAAACTCCCAAACCTCTTCTCTGAATGTTTTACAACAAGGTCAAAGGACGTCCAGAAGAATCACAGTTGAATAATCACAGATTTGTCCTGGGTTAACCTTAAATGACATGAGCACAGTTTTATGGAGGGTCATATCAGGAAGAGCCATCCAGTTCTTGCTGCAATTGTCAGAGGAAGTACATTGGCTCTGCAATCAGACTTCTTCACTGTGATTAATTATTGGCCTTGCAAGTGTGTGGTGGCACACGCTTATAATCTCAGCTCTTGGGAAGCTGAGGCAGAAGGATTGCCATGAGTGCCAGCCCACGTTGGGCTACATAGGGAGTTCAGGGCCAGTTTGAAGACCCTTTCTCAAAAACAAACAGAAAATTATTGACCCTACCACTGTGTCTTTAATATATTATTTAACCTCTTAAGGTTCATTTCTCCCACCTGGACAGTGAGGATGATAAGATCATTTGACACATAAAGTTAAAATTAGATGAGTATATTCATATTATAACAGTTCCTGGTTTAAATGCAAATTGTTACATTTAACTGTAATAACAAAGTCCACTACATAGGACACTGTATATTAGTGATTTCATGACTCTAATATTGAATTCTGAATAAAAAATTTTTTAAGGATTTAAAGAAAACCAGATACCAAAAATCACTAATTCCTCACATTGAAAGGCTCTCTAATGGAGTCCAGTTCTCTTTTTGCTTTGCAGAATCTCAACCCCATGTAATATGCAGCTTGTATTGGATTGAATATGGTAGTTAACATGTTTGTTTCACCTTCTTCTTACCAGAAGTTTGATGTCCATTGTGGAATTCTTCAAATTCATTTTAAGACATATACTAGACTATTAGTTTCTCAGTAGTACCTGCAATTCCTCCATAACTCTGCATTGGGAACAAAGTAGATACTCAAAAATATTTATTGATTTGCGTTTCTGATCAATTTAAGAAAATAAAAGATACTCAAAAATATAGAGGCTATAATATGATTAGCATTAACATTGTCTGAGGTGCACTGTCAGAAATTCGTGCTTGCTTCAAAATGTGCACCTCTAGGTTATTTATCACAGTTAAAAACATTTACCTCTATGTAGAGTGAGTTTCCATTTAATTTGCTGTAATGAGTTATCGGGTTACTTTATCTTATTATCTTTCTTTTCCTACATCCAGACTGGTATACCACATTTTTGGAATAAGTAAGGAATGGGTATATAAATTAAATAAAAGAATGTACGTAACAGATAAAAAAAATCTCCAGGATGAAGTAAAGCTTATGCTTTGTTCCAAGTGTATCATAATTATAAGGACACACTGATCTCAGAATGAGTAGAGGTCATTCCTGATTAACCTAAAAGAAGATTAAAGAAGCAGCACAGGGAAACAGAAGCAGGAACCTTGTATATTTAGCCAACAAATACTTCTCAGGAACAATAACTTGCCAAGAACTGTTCTAAATGAAAAGTACAAGGGTGAATGAAAGAATCACAAGATATGTTCTTATAATAAAACTTGATTCCAGTGGAAGAGACAAAATAAACAAGCAAACAGCAGAATAAATAAGCTTAGATAAATGCAGTGAAGAAAATAAAACTAGACAACATGATAAAGAATGACTGGTCATGCCAAGGTGAAAAATTCTAGATAGAGTGTCTAAAAAGGTCTCCCACTGGTCTTCATTTAAGCATTTATTTATATAATCTTTATTACACCACTGAGTTATCTGTCCCCATCTTCACCTCTCCAAGTTCCCAAGCTGCAGTATGACATATCTTAGACTCAAGTATAAAACACAATGTTTGTTAGATATTAGGCCCTTAGTCATTTTTTGTTGGATTAAATTTTGTAAAAGATTCACTTTCGGTATGTTTAGTGGCACAGAAAAAGGAGAAAATTTTTTCCTTGGAGGGGAAAAGAGGTTGAAAGCTTCAGAGGAAAGTTCCAGTAACAGAAAATTGCATACCATACTTACAAAGCAACTGGTAGTTTAAGGGTAATATGGCGAGAAGTAACTGGAAATCTAGTCAATAGAGGCCAAATGAAGTAAACTAATGAAAATCCAGTAATATCATTCCAAGATACTTAGACTATCCTCCTTAGGCAGTGTGACAGCATTAGAGATGTCACAGCAAAAGAGCAACACAGCAAGGTGCAGAAGATGAAATAAAACACTCTAGCAGCTGAAAAACCAACAGATGGGAGAAAAGAGATAGCTGGAAAAGGACTCAAAAGCAACTGCAGTGACTTGATTGAGCAAAGAGAACGTGGCTGAGCTATGCTGCGACAACACGGACAGGGAGGCACAATGCAGATTCAGGACGTATTAATGAAGTAGAATCAATAGGACTTGAGGAGCAATTGTATCTGAACCAATTGCATCTGAGCCTAGAAAGAACCAAGCTTAGCAGTTGCCAGCTTGGAGAACTTCATTTCCCATGGCTTATCTATATGCAAGATTGAAAGACATAAAATGTCCTGAAAAATTGAGCAGGAGACGATTCTGTCAACAAATACAGAATCATTTTCCTCTTAGCCTACATGAAAATCAGAACCAAAAGGCATCTAAAATTCTTTTGGATTCAGCAACCAGCAAGGATTTGGACTCTTAGCTGGCCACTTTACATGAAACCTTTCTGTCTGAGGCTGCCAGCCATTGAGCTGTGCAGGCCAACTTGCATCTTTGCAAGGAGAGTTTGTCTGCACAGCAGTGGCTTGCAACTTAATATTTTGCATAAAAATTCATGAGCTGCAGTATCTATTTCAGCTATGTTATAAAGTAGTAAAAGAGAGAGAGAGAGAGTAAGAGAGGGAGGAAAAGAGAAAGTTCAGCCCAGCACTCAGATAGGGTTCATTTTGAGTGATGATTGCAAGTCATCCTTGGAAATTACAGATGCTACCCAGTTCACTGTTATTTTGCGGCATCTCTAGTAATCTTCCGTGATCATTTATAACAGCATGTCTGATGACTTTCAAAACGTAACGGGAAAGGGTACTTCTGTGAAGCATGTCTACTCAAAGGAAAAATCAATCTCAGCTGCTGAGGGAGTGAACTTTGTACCACCACGATTAGACAGTTAGAGATTTCAACACAGAAAAATAGGAAAGGCAGGGGTCCAGTCTTCCAACGTATATGTGTAAAATGTATGTGTTCCAGTTGCTCAAACAGCTTAGGATTTCTCCTTTCATCTAAACATAACGTGTCAAGAATCCAAATTGACAATAGAAAATAATCACAAACTTCATAGTAACTACTAATGTTTACATAATGCCTTTACAAAGTACTTGTCACAACCTGAGTTGCTAATCATCAAAAATACCTCAGGCTTTCCAACCTTCTTTTCTTCTCTGACAATCATTCCTATTACCTAGAATGTTCTTTCACGACATCTGTGCTCCTATCCTTCAAGGGCAAACTCAAAACCAGCCTCCCTGTAAAATACTCTCTGGTATTTTAACTTTACTAGTGAGTTTTATTTTGTAAGTACAAAGATCTCTGAAAAGCAGTGTGGTGTGATAGAAGGTAAGCGATATTTAGAATCAGAGGGCTTGGGTTCAGGTATTAGTTTCACAGCTTCTTAGCCTCAAATCCAGGCCTGCCTTTCAACTCAAAACACAAGTCAAATATAACATGATTTTTACTTAGATCAAAAGAGATCATATATATATATAGACCTGTGTTATAATTTTAATGAACTATATCAAAGATTAGTGCTTTATTTGCTTCAAAGGATTATTGTGAGTAGATAATTTCTGTACAATATTTAGCTAAGTACCTGCTATATAGCAAATACTCAGTTGAGGAGACTTCTTATTAAAATTATTGAACCAACAGACATAAATTAAGCACATATTACATGTAAGACACTGTCAACAGATATAACACTTCACTCATTTTCTAAATAATTTACTGTAGGATTATAAAAACTTTACTGTTGTAACATAGTATAAAATAGTGATTAGGAGCATTGGCTCTAAAATCAAGCCACCTAGAATCTAAATTAGGATTAGTATCTAATCCTAGTTCTTTATAATTATGTGACTGGGCAAGTTACTTAACCTGTCCATGTGCCAGTTTTCTTCTTTATAAAAAGAGAAGAACAAACAATTCTTAAATACAAGGTAGTAGCCAGGGATTTAGCTCAGAGGCATAAGCACCTGCCTAACAAGCATGAGGTTGTGAGTTGGATCCCCAATACAAAAATATAACAAAATTAAACACAAGGTAGTCATAAAGAAAAGAAAGTTAATTTATGCAAAGACCCAAAAATAGTATTTGCCACAAAGAACAAGCCCAGTAAATCTTATATTTTATTATATTCTATTATTATAATGACCTCAAAATTATTTTTTCTTATGAATCAAAGGAAAATGTTCTGGTAAAGGATTCTTTGCCTCCATTCTTGTCACCTCCCAAAACACCTTCCACACTCTAGTCAGAGTCACTTTTTTAAAGATATCAACCATGCTATTGTGTTAAAATCACAAAGGATCATTAAAATGCTTTTGAGATTTCCACTACCTGATTCCACCTACCTCGGCCTGTCCTACAGCTCATCTCAGCCAATCTGCCAGTCTATCCTGGTGGTGGAGCCATGGAGATAATTTGGGAGAGGTTAACTCATCCTATCCAGAAACATCCATGAGCCACTCATTCCCATTTTTAATGTGGATGGATACTATGTCAATTTTACACAAAGTTGCTATGCAAATTCTTTAGTTTTCTTTTTTGTCCTACCAGAATCCTGAAGCCAGAATTCTTCTAGGTAGAAATTATGAAAGTACCTAATTGTCTGACCAATCAAAAGAAACCATTGCCTTTCAAACTTCCCTATTATTTCTCCAAAAGATGTTTTTCTCCTGGAATTCCACACTCATGTCACCACATATTCCTAAAGCCCATTTACCATTTATAGATGTAACTCAATTCTCATCTTTTTAAAGAAGGTTCTTAGTACTCTCCCAGCAAGTTGGGATGTTTACAACTCATTATACTTGGTGGATGTCCCCACAAAATCTGCTTCTTAAATCAATATTTGATTGTGCTTTTGCCACCTGGCACAGATCCACCATCTAGTAAATACTTAATAAATATTACTCCAATAATCTCAGTTAATATTTGAAGGGCCATATGATTACTGAAATATAGTTTCTGGTCCTAAGGAATTCTCAGTCTAGACACATGTAGTAAGTACCAAGATAAGAGCAAAAAGGGCTTTATTTCTAAGTCTCTTCTCATTGAGAGTTTACCCAGATCCATGCCATACATGCCCTCTCCCGCCAAGTCATCCTTCACGTTACTTCCAAATAAATCACCCTAACATACCATATCAATTTTGATAAGTTTGGAGAAACAGATCAAAGCAAAGTAATAAAAGATCTCGAGAATTCAGATTTTAACATTCTTTTCTTGTTCTGTTATTGCATCAAAAGATCCTGAGCAGAAAAATAATATATGCATTCAAAGGTTTTAGATAAGGAGAGTAGAAAGAGAAAAAGTTCAAAGAAAATGCTGCTAAGACAAAGAAAAAGAAAAAACTCTAGAGAATTTGCACTAGAAATAGAAAGAATGAAGAAATCAAAAAAGAGAAATAGAAAAGATGCCATAAATATCTGGATTACAAGAGACAAAAGCAAAAGTGGAAGCCAAAATAACTCCCTGTGTGAATTACATTATTTCTCTTAAGGTGGTGGGAAAACAACTAATTATGGTATCTGCACATAAATGGAATCATTCTATCAGAAGCTGAAAGACAGATGAGCCAGTAGGTACCAGCAGAGAAAGCAAGAGTGGGCAAGACTTTTAGGGTATTCAAGATAAGAGGCAGGGCTCAAAAACAGATTTTAACAATAAAGCCTTGAAACACAACTATATTCAGAAAATTCAGTCATTTAATCAATAAGCATCTGCTGAGCACCAGCTATGTGCCAAAAACTCAGCATCCTGGAGATATAGGAGTGAGCAAGGTTCCAGTCCTCCTACAGCTCCCAAAAGTAGAGTCTAAGAAAGAGCAGAGAGGAAAGGGAAAACTAGGATATTATAGTAAACAGGAATTCAATAACAAGTTTCAAAACAGTGTTGGTAATCAACCACACTGAGTTGAGAGTAGTCTGTTCGGTTCTGACCATGAACTCGGAAAAAGAAAACTACACATGCGCAAGATGTAGCAGTGCAAAATTAATCATCAACAGAGGCCATTTTTGGAAGATGAGAACTGTCCATCAGAAAGGATAAAAGTGATTAAAAATAGAAAGGCATGTCTCTGAAATCTCTCTAGCATGGATCACTACAGGGATATTAAAGTATTGCTCTTAGCCACACAAATAATGTCTCTAAAGTGGGAAGCCAGAAGGGAAGAAAAGAGAGAGGCTGAGGAAATTCAAAATGTGGCTTATCTCCAGCAGTTTTGGAAGAAGAATGTACATATTCTAACAAGAATTTAATCCATATGTTCCAGATTCTTTTATATGCTACAAAATTTTGGTGCACAAGAGTTCTTTGATGTCCAGAGCTCTTCCTTACTCTTTTTTATGAGCCCTGTTAGGCTGTATCACTTCCTAATTGGAAATCATGTTTTACCCAGAATAAACAAGCTCTTACACCAGCAACCTAGAGCTTGGGTCAAAAAGGAAAAGACATGATGCTCTGTAAACTTGCAGAACATAAAAATGATTTCCTTCCTTGACTTATGTGGTCCATATGTCAGGAGATATGAATCATTTAAGCACAAAACCAGACTATAAAGCAAGTGTGTAGTTTTTGAATCCAGCTTCCATAGGCAGGGATGTAGTAGGAAGCATGGTCAGAGAAACACATCTGATGAGGAAACATATGAAGTAAACATGGGATAAATAATTTTTAACAAATCTGAAGAAAAGTATTTTATCTAACACTCTGCTAAGAAATTACATCACCCTTGGAAATTTAAGGGAAACTATAATGATCTTCCTATCATAAGAGTGCATAAAAGGAGACATTTTATAAAGAAAATTTCACAAAGCAAGTTTTCTTGAAAAAATATTATGCCTCCAGCATTTTCATGGATTCGTGCAATAGCCAATAAGAACCAAAATTATTGGAGGGATAGAAATAACAAGAAAAATATCTTTACCATATAGGTCGATTTTAAACAATTTCATTCATAAGGATTAAAAAGTGTGAAATCATTATCGAAATCTGCCAAGCATCTTTGCAACCGAAAGAGAAACACATTGATGGAATTGTAAGATTGGCTCAGCTACCTACAGCGTAAAAGTGGCAAAAGGCCTTGATGATATATTATTTTGCATTATATTACATAGTTTCCTATAAACAATTTTTCTGTAGGACATTAAAGGCTACTGTGCTCCTTCTTTGATCATTTCTGGGATTTCATGCCTTATAAGGAAGAAATATTTGTTATTTTTATTGCAACTTTACCATCTTCAGAGAGTGATTTTTGAAAATTGGAAGGCCCATCACTTGCCAAAACTATTACCTAAATATCAAAGAAGTAGGAGATATTCAAACTGCTTAGCACATGAGATAAGAATTTAAGGGGAAGAGAAGATCCAAAAAAGGAAAGAAAGGTGCCAGTGAGACTGAAAAGGAGTGGGCTGGGGAAAACTTCAATAATAAATGCAGAAAGACTTGAGAGAATAGACATATCTTTGGGACTTTCCACGAGTAAAGTAATTCCACCAAACAGAATTCAGTGTGGTCCTGTGATTCTAGTTCAAGTGGAATCTGAAAAAGGAGCAGAATTTTGCTTCAAAATGGATTAAGGAACCAGGTAAGTCAAGTCACACAGATGCTAGGAACTAGAGCCATCTGGTTTACATTTAGAAAGAATCATTTTTCTTCTTATCACTTGTTCCTGACCCAATCCACAGCCCTGGTAGCTGGAAAGATGCAGGAAAATTATAACACTGACACCATGACCAGGGGAGACTCTTTCACTAAAACATTCTGGAATTTATACAGTATCAGTGATGGCACAGTCCGTACCCATAATTTAAGCAACACCATTTGTGAGATTTAGAGCCTAACACAGTTCCTAACACATAGAAATGACTCAGTGAGTGCTGAAATGATGAATGAGCCACAAAAGTCATAAATCTAATGGAAACTGATAAAAGACATTATGGTCAATAAAGAATTAGATCTACACATGCACTGTGACAAGATGGCAACAATAAAAGAGAACGCCCATTTTCTTTATTCTCTACCGCAGATCTCTGAATCTGAGTGTTCATTTTAATGAGGTTACAAGGGACTGGTAGACCCATTAAAGGATTGAGAAACACTGAGAGCCTGAGGCAGGAGGATTGCAAGTTCTACTCCAGCCTTGGAAACTTAGCAAGACCTATCTCAAAATATAAACTTAATGAAAAGAACTGGAGCTCAGAGCAAAGACCCTGGGTTCAGTCCTTAATACTGAAAAAAATGTTTGAAAAACAATGACATAGGCAATAAGTAGAAAAACAACACCAAAAACACTCCTTACCAGGCAGGTCATCAACATCACAGTTAGAAGGGATTGGTAATAATCTCTAGAGCACTTTTCAGTGAGGTCTACATATTATTTGCCTACCTCTCCAAGGGGTGAAGTGTGCTAGCTAGCCACAAGGCTTCTATGTGTTCATAAATACCCCCAGAAGAATTATTTGGATAGTGTAATAAGATAAATGATACAGAGACAGATAGGTAGATATAGATAGATAGATAGATAGATAGATAGATAGATGATAGATTGTATAGCTATATAGATTTTGATGTGGGTAGATTATATTTATTTTCCATTCTGTTAGTCAATACATACTTGCAGTGGTCAAATTAGCAGCCTTGTAAAGAATACATACATCCATTTGTACTATCCCAGATATGTTCCATAAAATCTTTCAATAGTGATGACACACACCGTAAGAGAAGCTAACAGGTATTACATGCTTACAGGCACAATTTTCATGATTTGTACCTTTGATCAGTTTAAGAACCTTACGATATACACCTCTGACTCTCATTTAATCTTTCAACACTAACAATGCTATTTTATGCCAATTTACAGTATTAGATATATGAAGAAACATAGCAAATAAACCACAAGTAATTCTTGCATTCAGATTCAGATGCCCTGTCCCCAGTTCCCAGTGTGGCCAACATGGATGCAAAGCACACAGCTCTCCTTGAATAATGGTACACTACCTTGTGTCTATTGCTGGGAGATGGGTCACTAAGCCAACAGCTCCCAAATATTCTGAAATAAAGAATTAGATCTTCACATGCAGTGGGACAAGATGGAAGCTCTAAATTATAGCTTGAAGTTGTTTTCCATGTCAGTTCCCAAAGGCCTTGGGGACAAAAGCCACAATGACATGACTTTGTTTCAAGACAATGGAAAAAAAGGAGGCTACTCAGTCTGTTCTTAGACCTGGGCTGTGGTTTACATCATCAGCACATGATGACAATCAATCTCACATGTGCCTATGGGTGATTTTAACTCAACCCGAGTTCCAGTTCTTTTTCTCCTTCCCTGGAGTGTATGCTTAATTGTAAGGCAAGAAATTATAATCTTTAAGAATGAACCTTCTTTTACCTTCTTTTTTAGCCCCAAGGATTTTACTCAGAACCTGAAAGTACAGAAAAGCAAGGAATCCTGGAGGACTGGAGGGGAAAACCTTGCAAGAAGCGACTTTAGATGGCAGAGACAATGGGATCTTAGAGCCTTGTGCTGGGTTCCTCCACTATTCCATATTTCCACTCCCCTGACTGAATAGGATCTGTTTTACCTTAGTGGAAAACAGTGAGACATACATTAATCAGGAGAGAGTCTAGTAAGTAGTAAATATGGAAATTATTTTTATCCAAACTATCATTGTTTATATCCTTCGCGTCAGAAGGATTGACACCTCAAGAGACTCACATCACTCTGACAGGGAGGGAGTCATCCAAACTGCGACTCAGACGGTTCTGCAAGCTGGCAATCATGTACAATCATGACTTTCAGTAAAAGTTTTACTAAAGAAAAAACAACAGTAATGAATGTGTACTGGTTTTCCAGGACTGTATAATAAAATACCACCAAAATGTGTAGTTTAAGACAATATAAATTTATTTTCTCTCCATTCTAGATGCTAGAAATCTAAAATCAAAGCATCTACAGGAAGGTCCAGGAGTCCTCTGAAACCTGTAAGAGTGACACTTTCTTTCCTCTTCTACCTCCTCACTGTTTCCTGAGCATCTCTGTCACCCCTTGGCTTACAGCTGTGTGACACCTATCTCGGTCTTCACCGTCTGTCTTCCCTCTGTGCATCTCGGCTTATACACTAATGCCCTTAAGGGACTCAGACAACATCGATCGCCTACTCTACCTCAGTGAGACTTCAGCTTAACTAACTGCTTCTGGTGACAATCCTGCTCCAAAATGGTGTTGCATTTTAAGGTATTAGGTATGAGAACATCAATAAATCACTTTGGCAAAGGGATACAATTTAACCTATTATAGGGTAGATATCAATTGCATAGAACAGGACAATTTAATTCAGGATAATTCAAGGAATAGGAAAAATTTAGATTTAAGAATCAGAAGAACCTGAATCCTAATGCTATATCCAACATGTTTTTTTATATACCCAAGATCTGAAGCAGTTAATTCACTTCTCTGAACCTCAGTTTCTTCAACCTTGAAACGTGGATCATAATTCGATACATACTCTATCCAGATTCCTTAGAGTTCTCCACCTGCCAACATTGGCATATTTTTGCCTAAAAATTTGCCTGCAAGAGCTCACAGACAAATGGTAAGCCACAAGTCCCAGACATTTAATAAGTCCAGAGTAAATCCTTCAACCAGTGCATAAGAGACTGGCATGTGGAATACCCCAACTCTCTCACATCGTAGTTGGGATATCTCTGAGGAGCTACTCCATCCTAGTTCTCAGAGAAGTCAAACAGGATTTACCTCATTTACCCACAGGGCTGACTCTTTTGGGACATGGCCTTAACTGATGGCTTTTCCTTCCCAGCTCACTAGGCGTCCACTGAGGTCTCCTGCGATGCTCCCAGGTAAAATGCTTGCATCTGAATCCTTTTCTCAGAGCCTGCCTCCAGGAAAACCAAACTAGGACAATAGAATACACCTTGAAGAATTATTTCTTGGATGAGAAATACCAGGTATACTATGTGTACCATATAAATAATTTCTACTAAAATAAAAATGTTTACATTTAACAAGGATTCTAATATTTATGAATGATAGTGATACAACAAACTATTGCCTTCCATTAGAAATATACTTTTCTTTATGCATAAAGTAATGTAATTAAAACTTTTTTCAAGGAAAGTTAAATTTTTTCTTCAGAAAAAGCTATAAGAAAAAGGAAAGAAAGGACTAGAGAAAAAAAGAGAGGAGAAAAATTATTTTCTGTATCCTTGTTCAAATTCTGACTCCCATCACTTATTAATAGTGACACTGCACAAGATTCTGGAGCTAATATTAACCACCTTGAAAAAACTGGAAATGGTAGATCTATGCACTCTTGGGAAAGATATGCCTCTGTGCCTCAATTTCTTCATCTGCCTTTTTGAAGATCACACATGTATTTGAGATGGAGCCAGCAGCTGAACCCAGGCATCTAAAACCTACACATTTAACCACTGCATTATACTGCTTGCCTCCTCTGAAGTACATTTAATCACCAGCTGGGACCTGCATTTAAATCATTCAAACACAAAATTTTTAAGGAATAAGATGCCTTTGCATTGAAGTTAATGTACTTTCTGAGGTTTCTATAGCAACAAAAATCTAAAATCACCTCCGGTGGTGTTGCTTACAAAAGAAGAGAGATGTTCACGCTGACCCTTTATCAAAGAATTTGCCTCATCAAGACAGGTCTAGCCACATGGAAGAGAGTTGTGCTACAGATTCTCAAGATGTGATTTCTCCATTTGGCTTGATAAGAGAAGTCTGTATCAATATAACAAACAGCATTTTTGAATGCTTCTATCTGAACCAAAGACGTTAAAAATACTATTGTTAGTTTTCTCAAGGAGCTCAATGTCTAATAGAAGAGATATCTGTGACCACATTGTATGATTGGTAACAAATGAGAGCCAAGCACAACATGCAAAGGAAGGTAAAAGGAAACAAAGGAAAGTGAAAACCTAACTAACTGGAGAACCAAAGAAAATGTCCCAAACAGATAAGAACCAAGGAGGTGTTCTCCAAAAGCTAGGTAAACCCAATTGTTAACAATACTTTGTTGGTTTTTCCTCCTTGATCACAGGACCCTGATTTCCTCATTTGATCTTCCTAGGATCACCTAAATAAACCACCTCCACTGATTGGCTTATCTAAAATTCTGCTTTTAGGGAAACTCAAACCCTAACAATATCAGTCAGGTTGATTCATTCAGTTTCTTGGAGCATTTACAAGTTAATGGGCCACCTGGGATCCATTAAAACAAGTTGATCTGAATTACAAAATTCCAGAATTCAGGGTGCAAATGATTCCAGTCAGGTTTCTGCTCACTTCTAATAATCTCCTTTCCTTCTTCTTAGGACCCAGGTTTGACTTAGTTTTGAGGTCAAAGGAATCAAGTGGAAGAATGTACAAAAGCAAGGGCTCAAAAACCTATTTCCTCCATTCTTCTCATCCCTCTGTAAGAATCCACGGGACCCATTTCTTCACCTTCACTGATTGATCTACAAGTCATTTTGATGCCTCCATTCCCAACCAAAGGTGTAATAAAGGCCAACTATTAAGTTCATTTGCAATAGATTCTTACTGAAGCGGGGATCACCGTCTTCTGTGCCTTCTGTATAGGGTTACACAAGACATTGCCTTGGACCTTGAAAAGACTCAGGTGATCAGAAAGAGTAGCTGGAAGTATGAAGACACTCAAAACCATGCATTGAAAGGGGTGAGGAAACAACTGGGTAAATTTAACTTGGAGGAAAGACTGCTAAGAAGAGAAACCCAACAAAAGATAATAGATTTGTCATATGTGGCCTCAGAGGGCCAAAAGAGGACCAAGGAGTATAAGCTTCACCTATAAATGTGGAAGAACCTTGTAACCCAAGAATGCCATAAACTCACAGAAGCTGTGAATTACTGCTCCACAGGACTCGGACTGGCTCCTGTGCTGACTTTATGCTCTCTGCAATGAACTCCAGGAAACCAGTCTGTTTTATTTGCCTCTTCAAATGTGTTTTGAGAGATGAGTTTCCCATCATTAGGAAGTATGTAAACAAAATTCAGGCAAGCACTGGATTGAGGATGCTGCTGAAAAATAAGTCTTTCGCAGGTGTCTCTCGAAACTCAGGGAACTGAAAATGCAGTGTCAAGGGAGACACCACCCTGAATTCTCTGCCTTTTGGAACATGTTGCTGCCCCTCTCACACCTCACAAAAGCCTTCCCAATTTTTGTGAGTACATCCCTCTCACCCCCTGCTCCAACGTACTTCTCACATGAGGTGGAACAGATGCTGGGGTAATGCTGGCTAAAAATAAAAGCAAGAAGGGAAAGAAAAGAACTATTTTACAATAAATATCTCAGCAAAAATTTTATATCCTGAATGGATTTGGCAGCAAAAGAACAGCTGTTGCCTCTTTGGCTGTTCTCCTTTCTCTCGCTTTTATAACCTGATTAATATGCCAATCAGATTTTTGTAATCAGGAGCAGGGGACATTAACCTCGTAAAGCATGTGAAATGTATCTTCTCCAAATAAAGAAGGAAGTATTTTGTGAATTGGTCTCTTTGCTCTTTTTTTTTTAATTGCATTGAGAATCCAGCCCATCAAAGAGAACCAGAGATCCCTCCATCTGTCGCTCCTTCAGGCCTGTAGAAGGAGCACCCTGGAATTCTCACACCCAATGCCTTAGGCCACATAGCAGCAGCATAAGGGTCTGCATTGTGCTAGAGGACATTGGCGCCCACTGAAGCTGTCTCAAAGAACCCTAGCCCTAAAATAGGCCTTCGTATTTCTTCTCCATTCAAACCAGAAATTGAAAAGCTGGCCACACCAACGTTAATGAGTTAGGCAATTATTAGAGAGCTTTTAGTCATTCACACAATAAACACATAGTCACACACCGTTGGGTACAAGGCAGTGCCTAAGAAAATATCAAAATCAATAAGGCCACCTCCAGAAGCTTATAATCTAGAAGAGAAGACACATTGCATGCACAACTAAGTAAAAGATAAAGTAAGTAAGGACTGCAGTAAGGACTGCAGAGCACCACGGATAACATGAACAGGTTTTCAGAGCAAGGAGACAATATTGCTGGCTTGTGAGGGAGAGAAGACATATATTTACAAAGGAGAAGGTGCAATTTGGAAGAAAGTACCATTGGGTCAGGTTTTGAAAAATGAATAAGTATAGGCAAGGTGAAGACAGGAGGACAGTGGTGATATTATGGCTTATATCTAGATGTCCCCCCAAAGCTTCATGTACTCCTAGGTGAGACTTTTGAGAGGTGACCATATCATGAGTGTATGATATTGGAATATGATACTGGATTAATTCACTAATTCACTTATCATGGTTCTGTGTATGGGTTATGAGTTTACCAAAGAGGGAATTGGTGTGGGTAGCACCAAGTGATAGTCTGGATGGAATAGAAAGGCAGAGAAGGCAAGCTCGCTGTTTCCTCCCTGCCGTGACATGGACTATTTCTCTCTGCCATGCTGCCCTGCCTTGAAGTCAGCCTACTGTGGGACTGAAAACCTCTGCAAATCGTGGGCTAAAATTAACCTTTCCTCCTTGAACTTGTGAGTGTCAGGTTTTTTGTCCCAGCAATGAGGCAGTAACTAAGACAGGTGTCAATGAGTGAGAGGGAGTCAAGAACAAAGACTTTTGTGGAGAAACACAGAAGATATGCTCTGATGGTTAATTAGTAAACCGATTTAACAAAAGCACAGGGCAAACCAAAGAATGGAAGAGAATCTCTAGCAATGGCTTGCTGTGATTCCACAATTCCATAGTTGCATGTTAAACCTCATAATTGTTACTCTGCCCTGTTACCTAATCAATGCTCTTGATTGCTGAACATCTTCCAAACTTGGCAAAACAAAACAAAACAAAACAAAATTTAAAATGCAGTGTTGCCCTAAGATCAGCTATTGTGTGTACATGCTGCAATATTCTGCACCATGTAAACATCTGCTACATAAAAACTTTAGTTTCTTTCAAAATAGATCAGCAAATAAATATAGATACATATGTGGACACGAGAGGATTAAATGCATGCTAAATATTGACAGTTGTTGGATCTTAGTAGTCATATATTCACGTTCAGCTCACAATGCTAGTCTTCCTGCTCTGTGCAATTATGAAAAGCTTTTTAAATTAAAGTTTCTTAAAAAGTAAAACTAAAAAGTAAGCAGATCCTGAGTTACTGGCCTCAGGATAATCTGAGGATCTCATTGCCAGCAGTGTCTGGCCAGGTTCTCACAATCCTGCAATCTGTGTGTAAACCAACGCTATGTCCATGCTGTGCTCAGATTTGGGGTTGCTGGGATCCTTAGTCACGTCTCTGTGATACCCGTGGTGCAACTGCAGAGTTAATAGGCAACAAAATATGATCATGTGTGGGAAGCGAAAAGAGCAGAGCAGTTTGCCATTTGTTCATTTTCACAAGTTTTAGGCTCTTTCAGTGGCAAAAATATTCATGGGGTTAAAAATCAGCTTGTTTGATAAACTGCAATTAGCATGAACAGGGTCTCCTCAGCTTCTGGAAAAGGAATAAATATAGATGTCGATATTTTCTGTGGGAAAACAGAGCCCTTAGTTTTATTTTAGAATATCAGGGGGAAATTGCCTTTACGAGGACATCCCAGCCAAGAAGGAAGGGCTGAGCTTTAGATCCACTGTGAACTAGGGGGAAATGACGTTTGTTTGGGGGTCTGTAGGCTCTACAATTTAGGGCTTAGACATGGCCTTTATGGACCCTAGAGGAATCTAAAGGTAGAAGCAGGGATGTTGACCATGTGTTCGAGGAACTACAGATCTCAGGTTTGGTCCCTGTTCTACTGCTCTCTAGCTGTGTTACTCTAGATGAACACAGTCTGTTCTGTCTGTGCCTCAGTGTCCTCATCTGTAAGATGGAAATGACAAATGTATGTAAAACACTCAATGAGATATGACACAAGTAGGAAATACCTATGCACTAGCTTTTGTTTTTATTTCATCTTTTAATAATTAAAAACAAAGTTAAATTAACACGCAGTTGGACAGGGATATAGCTCAGTGGCACAAGCACCTAACTGGTAAGCAAAAGGTCCTGAGTTCAAGTTCTAGAACCAAAATAAAAATTGGCCTTTCACACCCACAGTTTCTCCATCTGAGGAGTCAATCAACCGTGGATCAAATGCACAGTATTTGTAAAACATCATCTTTACTGAACATGTACAGCCTTGTCATTATTCACTAAACAATATGTTGTAACAACTATTTGTACAATGTTTGTATCTGCTAGGTACTATAAGTAATCCAGAGGTGACTTAAACAGCAAGATGTGTGTAAATTAAATGTAAATATTTCATGGGTACCTGGAGGTTTTGTCATCCTTGTGTAGATGGTCATAAAATAACCACACAAATTTCAAGGGACGACTATACTGTTAACTAATCTGCAGACCACAAGTGTCTCAACAACTGTTCAATTGTATGTTTCAGGATCCAGTTTAAGATCTCACATTACTTAAGTTGTTATATCTCCTTTGACTCCTCCAAACTGAGACAGTTCCTCAGTCTTTGCCTTTTAGCACCTTGACATTTTTCAGAGGAGACTGGCAGAATGTCTCTCAATTTCATTGAGTAGAAAGGTTACATATTTTGGGCAAGAATATCATCAAAATGGTACTGCCCCCTCCTCTGCATCACATCAGCAGATACATGAATGTAAAGTGTTTTATTGCTGGTGATGTCAACTTTTATTATTAAGTTGAGGCAGTGTCTGCAGGTTTCTCCTTTCTAAAAGCTGCTACTACTTCTCCTTTGGAAATTAATAAGGATCTTACAGGGAAATATTTCAAAACTATGTAAATGTTGTGTATGTTATTGTACTTTTGCTAACTACTTATACTATTTATCAATGATGCTTCCTTCCACAATCAGTATATATGGTGTTTGCCCAATGGATCTTTTTCCAGCATTCCTACTAATCTATTAACAGGAATTCTAACTTAATAAAGAGCTGTCATTGTACTTTTAAGGGAGAGAAAAAGGACAAAGAGGAAGAGAAAATGGAGTAAAAAAGGAGAAGGAAGAGGCTAGATACAATCAAAGCACATTATTAAACACAGACATGAAGATGTAGTGAGGCCCACCAGTTGGGCAATTAATATGCACTGATAATTATAATAAAAAGAATTTTTAAAGACTTACCTCAAATTTTATATTGTTAAAGATATTTTATATTGTTCCTTTTTGTAAAAAAAGATATTTTACATTGTTCCTTATTTTAAAAAAGAACAGTTATGTCCTATTTATTTATTCAAATATTTATATAAATTTGATTCATGGAGCTTTATTTTATTCTACAGTTTAAAACCCCTTGCTATATTTGTTTGTTGCTGTTCTTTTTGCTATTTCTGAAATCACCCAGGATTTGACCACTGAAGCTAGTTTAAGTGGTTTTCTTGTCCCTTTAATAACTGTATTATGAGCCAGGTGTGGTGGTGCATGCCTGTAATCCCACATTTGAGAATGTGACTGAGCCAAGAGAATTGCCGTGAGTTCAAGACCAGTCTGGGCTCCATGGTGCGTTCAATGCCAGCCTGAACTGCATAGCAAGACCCTGTCTCAACAATGCACAAATAAACAAGTAAAGACCCCTCCCAAAGAAAAAGAATTGAAATATGTTTTGGGGAACTTAACTCTGGGAAAATCTGAGTGAAGGATATATGTTTTCTATATTATCCTTGTAACTTTTCTGTGAAGTATTTTTAAAACAAAATTTTTTTAGTGTAAGAAAAGACTTGAAGCAGCATGAAGAGAATTCATGGGAGGCAAGTAAAGTTCTGTCTTTATCTGAGGTGTGCTCCCTTTGTGAAAGTCCATCAAGCTGTACATTTATGATTCGCATCCTTTGTCTGCATGTTTTGCTGTAGTAAAACATTTTTTAAAGGTGGTCTTTAGAGCTGTGCAATTATTGTTTGAAGAGAAATTAGTTATAAAATATATGGTAACAGGAAATAGCAGATAGGAATCCTACAGAAGGAACTGCCAAGTTCCAAATCATCCTCAGTAACCATGGGGGAAGTTCTCAGCCAAGGCTAGCTTAGATCAGACTTTCCATGTGAGTCCTATTCAGACTCCTGTGTCTGGTGTCACTATACCTTCTAAATCTCTTGGATTTCTCAAAACGCTGGGAAATCTTGGTTCCATTTAGTTGATCACTACCTTGAACCAGAGCTGAAATGCTAATGATTGGGTCTCAATTCTCTGGGGCTTTCTGTGTTGCTTATACAGACAATCTCTTCTGGATTACATCATAGTCAGACAATTTGTATCACTTGCTCTAGCAACCATACTTATCGATGACTTCCAGCAATTGCTCCTTCACATGTGTCACCACAGTCCTTTGTATGTGCCTCTGTTAAAACCAGTCTTTGTTGTTGCTATAGATCATGACTTCCTCAAAAAATGAAAATTAGTTTTTCCCACACCTGTGAATCCACTGTCATACCTGGGCCTCTCCTTGTGGAAATTAACTTCATCAGGATGGGCAATCTTTTATCACCTAGAACTGAAAGAAACATACTTCATGTTTGTCAGATTATGCTGATTAGAAACAAATCACTGGGACTGACCCATATTCAAGAAGAGGGGATACAAAAGCACATTACTCATAAGCAAGAATCTTGGGACCATGTCAGAAGATGTCTATTACAGATGAGATTAAGAGAAAGTGATAAAGTATAGGTATATTTAACAATCTTCTGTTCATTGTTCTGCCTCTAGATTTTTCTTGGCACCTGTGTGCACCTAAATATTATTTATCATTTACTTTTGATAAAAGTAGATAAGTGCTTTACTGAGTCATGATAACTATATATTATAATGAATTTCTGAAAAGCTGTTACAGTGAATTCCCTTCTTTTGTGACATCTCTCATTAACTCATGTTTCATCTAGTAATTGTTAAAAATAATATCAACAAAAATTTAAGTAAAATTTAGAATGCATTTGTTTGGGTTTACTTCTGTTATTTTGCTCCCTCACTCTTAACTGAGGATTCCACCCCACTACTCTACTTTGCTGTCTCCAAAGCCCAAGTAAACAAGAAAAAGTCCACCTGATCTAAATATAAGACATAAGCTTTTGTGTAGGTGCATATGTATTTCTGAAGAGTGCTTGCTTGAGAATGGAGAAAGAGAGGGAAAAAAGAGGAGAGACTCAAACTGAAGAGGAAAATGAATAGACAGAGATAAGTATAAGGCAGAAATAGTCCCTGTCCACTTGAGGCCCAGATTGGGATCCAGCATTGATTTCTTTTCAGGTATGGACACGCCAGTGACTATTATCCAAGTTTACAAGCTCCCTAACCAAACCAATTGATGATAAAGCCCTATAAGCTGGGGTGGTAGTAAAATATTACTTGTTTCTATGATTCTGTTAGCACCAATATCAGTAACTACCATTTGTGAAGCATTTTCTTCCTCTGTTATCTGGATAGGATTATTTTCCACTCATGCAAAGTTGGGTCAATGGCCCTTCTTTGTCCTATAGACATGTCATCTGGGACACATGGTGTCAGTGATCAGCACAGCAGGAGAAAAGGGAAAAGATGGTTGTAATGAGCTTGACCCAAAAAAGACTGACATCAGTTCTGCTCAGGTGTCATTGTCCTGACTTACTCAGTAACATGATCGTAATCTGATTAAAATATGGGTATTAATTGTGGAGGAGGACATGGGCATTTCATGAGCACTAAGGCATCATCCTACGGGAGCCCGAGGGCATCACTGAAATTCTGATGGTTTAAACAACATATCAAAGGTCACACATTAATGAGTGATTTCTTACCTCGTTATTTTTCTGTGTTCTGTCCTTATTTACATGTCAAAATCTCCTCACTTAGATTGCCTTCTCTCTGTTTTACTAATCCCTATCCTTTAAGAAACCAAAACCCTGACCATCTGCACAGGTAATAGCATTCTCACCCAAACTCACAGGCGCTATTAGAAACTGTTCTTGTACTCCTGAAGGAGGACTTACTGTGGTCTACATCCAGTGCCATTCATTTGTGAATAGCACACGAAATTTGTAGCTGGATCCCCCAGGCCACGTGAAAAATAAAAATATTCAAGGTTTCAAAGACAGGAAATATTTTTTCATGAAAAATTTTACAACACTTTCCTGCCCCATCAATCACAATGGCATAAGCTTTAATTATTTAAAAAGAAATTTTATTCTGGAACCAGAAATGTGAATCTTTCTTTACAAGATAAAAGTTCTGAATATCAACTTTGTCAAGTGCTCTGCTAGATTTTCTCTGATCTTGTTAGAATTTAACATTCTTTGAGATAAATGGGTGTTTATGCCTCAGACTAGGAAGGTTCTTACAATCTATTTTCCAGTAAGACCATCCTAAACTACAAATCAGGTCATGTCATTGTTATGCTCAATAAATAAATATATATTTATTTTATAAATAATAGTATATTATTATAAATAATATTTATAAATAATAGTGTCCTTTGTGGGCACTTTTGATTGACTATTCAATCTCCATTCTTCTCCCTTCCTTCTGGTTAACCACCTCATTTTTGTTCACACTTTGGGCAGATCTTATACATTCAGGAAAAGTACATCTTTCCCAAACTCCATGATGTAATTCAAAATACCCTTTGTTAATTTTTCCCCAGTTAACTGCTTATTATTCTAGCCTCATTGTCTCCAGGGAAGTCTGTGCATATGACATAGCTTTGATCAAGACTACATGAGGGAAAGCCCTCTAGAAAATATCCAGAAAATTTGGCTCAGACTCAAAGAGAAATTTTCTGGCACTGCTCCTCCCTCTAGTTCCTCTCTTGAGAGTGGTTTTGTGGGAGGTGATAGTTAAACTGCATTATTCTTATTGTAACCAATGGCAGAGACTGCTAGCTGCTCAGCAGATCAATTTCCTCTTCTTCTCAGATCATGATGCACTTCATTTCCCATTTTTGCTTGCACTTAGATGTAACTGATTTCTAGTCCATAGACCACGGAGGAAAATACTGTACACTGTTTTCAGGACTAACCTGGAAAAATCTCTCATGCTTGGTCCTCCATACTCTTTTCCCACTCAGATTAATGAAAATCAGTATATTAAGTTTTGAAAGATAAATTGAAGTTGAGGGAGAAGAAGGCGCACACTATCTAAAGAAAAATGAGTTGCTTATCAGGCAAGTTGTGTGAATTTAGCAGAAGCATGATATCTTACTCATTTTCCTTATCACCAAGAACACATCCAAAACTCACAATGTAAGGAAGGAGAGTTGACCTTGGCTCATCATTCAGTTCATAGTCACTGGCTCCAAAGCAGGTTGGTGTGACAAAGGGGGGTGGCAGAGGACAGCTGCTCAAGGCATGGTGGTGGGGAAGCAGAGACTCAAAGGATGGGCCAGGGAGGGAGATACAGCCGTCTGCATCATTCCTCCACTAACCTACGTCTTCTGACCAGAACCCACCTCTTAACAATAAACCATGCATGCAACTCCCAAAACTGATCATCTCCCCAAACCCCACTTATGATCACATGAGGCTTTCAAGAGACATCAAGTTATAAGCCATACAGGTGATTACATAGCCAGGTGTGTAATCCCAGCACTCTGGAGGCTGAGACATGGGAATCACAAGGCATTTGAGGCCAGCCTGGGCTACATAGTGAGTTCAAGGCCAATGTGAACTACATAGGGAGACCTGCCCCCCCCCAAATAAAAAACAAAAAGGAAAGGAAAGGAAAGGAAGGAAAGGAGGAGGAGGGGAGGGAAGGGGAGGGGAGAGGGGAGGGGAGGAGAGAGAAGAGAAGAGAAGAGAAGAGAAGAGAAGAGAAGAGAAGAGAAGAGAAGAGAAAGAAGAGGAGAGGAGGAGAGGAGAGCAGAGGAGAGGAGAGGAGAGGAGAGGAGAGGAGAGGAGAGGAGAGACGAGAAGAGAAGAGAAGAGAAGAGAAGAGAAGAGAAGAGAAGAGAAGAGAAGAGAAGAGAAGAGAAGAGAAGAGAAGAGAAGAGAAAGAAGAGGAGAAAGAAACTGCAGTTTTATTATGACACTTAGAGTTGACAGTTACCTTTTAATGACACTTAACATTAATTTAACTATACATAACCAGGAGGCAAAAGCCTAAAAAATAAGTCAGCATAGTAAGTAAACAAGAATTGGAAGATCTTGAGTTAATGACTGCATTGAGATGCTACGCCAAAGTGGGCTGAATTATCTCTATCTCACTTCTTGCTCTATGAGAAAATGAAATGCTTTTATTGTTTAAGACACTATTCACTGGAAAGTCTGTTACTTGCTGCCTAAAACATTCACAATTCATTAACTACAAGAACTTTAAGGAAAAAAATAGGCTAAGTTCTTTATTAACATGATCCAAATCAACTTCATCCTCATAGCAGTACATTACACTTCATGGACATTTAGCAGAGTTAAGAAATCAAATCTTTTCCTGATTCACCATGGACTATCATGCTTCTTAGATATCACAGATGCTCCTCCTTCTGCCAGCAGTGCTCTTCCTCCTCTCTCCATTACAGTCTTCCTTAAAGATCTCAACTCAAACAGCACCTCCCATATCTTCCTGACTCCAACAAACAGAATTAACATCTTTCTCTACTATGTTCCCCGGAGCCTGCTAGGATCTCAGGTGCCTAGTTACCAGCCAGACAACTTGCCTGCCTCCCTCACTAGACCAGAAGCCTCTTATAAGCAGAGACTATCATTCTTCTATTTATACAGAACTGAATAGAGTCCCCAGCTCATAGAAGGGTCTTGATAAATTATTTACTGAATTGCAAAGAATCATCAAATGATGAATTAATGATTTGTTTCAAAATTGACAAAATCTTTTAAGATTAATCTATGCCCCACCACGAAGATCATAGATGAAATAGAACAATACCTGGAAATCACAAGAATTTAGTGTCAGAACTGGCCTAGAATATAAACCTTCTGATTTCCAGGCCACTAAGATTTTATTTCCTTTCCCAGTTTCTAGGCTGAAGCTATTTTTCAGTTTGACCACTTTATTCAACTCTAGTGACATGACCTTCCCCCAGCGCTAACTTTAACAGTCATAGAAATAATTTTCCATAAATCCTAGTATGAGCACCAAGAGGAAGAGAGAACTGTTAGAAAGTGAAAAGAATATATCCTTACTGGGAAATCAATCATTCCAAGGATCACACTAGCCTAGAAAACTTTGTCTCCAAAGACATCCTGACTTACAATCCTGGTCCCTCACACTGGGGTCAGAAACCATTCTTGATCTCAACTGGAATGGCTGTGGTCTGATGCTCCTTATGACCTGACCACTCAAACTCCTCTCCTGGAGGCAGATGACTGCTGTCTGCTTCTCTGGTCATCAACGGTCTGATTTCTTCTACCAGACTTAAAAGAATACTCATAAACGTAATACTGATTATGTAATCTAGCCATATGATGTGTGAAAACTCCTGCTACTGTAATCATCACAGATTAGAGCCCGTGAACACTAAGCTAGGCTAGATGCACTTTTCCTCTCTGCTTGGCCTGACACTAAGTTCCAACAGGCTGAATTCATCCAAGATGAGGCAGAAAAACAGTGTAGGGTCTTCTGGAAGGATTCTGACCATGCATTCAACAAAATGTATTCAACCTCTACACTGTGCTCTTGATAGCAAAGATATGGTAGTGAGAAAGATAGACAAGGTGCTACCTTTGTAGGATTTATGTTTTAGGAAGAGACGAAAGCATACAATGAATAATCATAGGATCGCATAATATAATTTCAGAAATTATGGGTGCAGTGAAGGAAAAGGATAGTCAGGAAAATTAAGGGATAGACTTGGGCAAGAGTCTATTTTAAATAGAGTTACAAAAGAAGGCCTTTTTAGGAGGATGACACTTGATATGAAACCTAAAATATGTAAAGGAACAGGCTATAAAATGTTTCAGGATAAACATATGTGGCTGGGATGGTTTCCGTTTGGTATCATTCACTGACACAATTGTTAATGATGCCTCATAATATACTCACAATTATGCCAGTTTAGAAACTAAATTATATGTAGAGATTATAACAGATTAACTTGATATTCTGGTGGAATAAAATATAAGGCAAATGTAACAGTGTACATAAAGATTTTGCAGTGGGAATAGGCTGTAGTGTTTAAAAACAATGAAAAGGCAGAAGTGATGGTGAAGGGAGTTGAACAAGAGGTAACAAAAGGAACAAGCAAGCTGCAGATGGTGATGGTGAAGAATATATATATATATGAATATATATATTATTAAATATCGTGAGAAGTCATTAGCAGGGTTGAGGCTACAGAATAACGATAGCTAATGGAAACATTTAAAAGATCCACTCTGGTTTTGTGTAAAAAATAGATTATGTGGGAAAAAGAGGGACTGAGAACTTGGATTGGAGATCGAAATTTCTTTCTAATCTCAAAGCACTCAACACAATTCTCGCACATTAGACATGTGGAAATTTGTTTCCACACAACAGTCGGTTCTTGATCAGGCTCTGAGAGTCCTGTAATTTAACTTAATCCTTACCCTATCTGTCTGAAGATAAATTTGGATCTCATAGGTGGAAGCCTTTTTCTTGAAATACTGCCCCTACTTCTGATGCCAGTTATGAGCATCCGGCTTTTGAGCTGTACTTTTGGTTGGCCAGGTAGAAATTGGGGTTCAGTTCATTTGCTAGAACAGCTCACAGAACTCAGAGAAATACTTACATTTACCTGTTTGTTACAAAGAATATAACAAGAGACACAGATGGATAGCCAGATGGAGGAAATGCATAGGGCCACGTAGAGAGGGGAAGGATGTGGGATTACTGTCACCTTTCTGGACGAGCCACCGTTTAGGAACATCTACATGTCTGCGATCTGGAAGCTCTCCAACCTTACCCTGTTGGTGTTTTATTCACCTAATGCCTAGTGCTAGGGATCACACCCAGGACTTCACACATGCTGAGCAAGTGCTCTACCACAGGTCATAACCTCAGCTCTGTATCATTCTGTTTTTCATGGAGGAGGTTTCATTACATAAGCATCATAGAATAAATCATTGGCCACTGGGAATGAGCTCAGCCCTCTCTTTTCCCCAGAACAGACTATGGTAGTGAAATGCAATCAGATAAGAGGTACAAACTGAAGATAAAACCAACTAGTAGGTTAGGTGCAATATATGGAGAAATCAGATGATTCTCCAGAATTTGGGGCCTGGTCAATGACACGCACGATGGTACTTACTGAGATAGGCAAAACTGAGGCTAGCCGAGGTGGGAAGGAGCGAAGGAACCTTGAATTTTGTATTTATTTATGTCAATCTCAAAAAATTCATTTTTGTCTTCAGTGGAGATGTTGAGTAACCATAGGGCATACTAATCACATTGCACAATATAGGTTGAGTCCAGTGAAATGCAAGTGGGGATTAATAGCATATAAATATATATTTACCTCATAGAAATTTTCCTTTTTAATATTTTGCTTATCGTGTCATTGTTGTTGATGATGATGATGTTTCCTTATTTTTTCACCATCTATTGATTTCCTTCTATCATATAGCATCATTTATTTGTTGAATGTCTTGAATCTCTTCCCTGGTCTCTTACTGTTTTCTTCAAGATTTCCCTATTTTTCTTCCTGTGAAAGTATCTGTAGCTGTCATGGCTGGTGATCTGTTTCACACACACTTGATCAGTTTCCCGTGCCAAGCACAGCCTCAACTGACAATTCCATATGCACTCAGATTTACCTTGTGATGTGATGACAGCTGTCCCCTCCAACCACTGCCCACATTTTAAAATACAGTGGAGTTAAGACCCCCAAGGACATCCCTCAATCAATGAGGAAAGAGGCACTGTAAATAAATTCCTCAGCTTCCTGGCCTTCAGGAGCTCAGTTCCAGGAAGCATTCCAGATACTCCTGGGAGGCCCTGGTGGTCTTTTTGCCCACAGTGATGATTTTCATAATGTATCCTTCTATCAGATTTCAATTGTTCCTCGTCTCATTTGCCACACTCTCCCACTCTTGCTTCCCAGAACCATCTCCAAACACACTGCTTGCACTCAAGTCTTTGTCTCAGTTTCTGATTGGGGATGATTTTGTCAGGGGAACAAAACCAAGAGAATGTTTATAAGATTCCTGTATTTACTTCTACAAACCACCCAGACCACTAATTTGGACCTTGACATTGATCACTGCTTCCTTTAATACAAACAGTGAATCTTTTAGCACAAAAATCAAGTTATCGAGATTCATTATATTTGGAGAGCATTCTCCTCCCCCTTGTTTTTCATATGCCAATGGTTGTCTCCTCCAGCCTATCTATTTCATCATGTTTATGCCCTAATTATTCAACCTCAACCAGTTCTCTTCTCTGTTTTTAGGACTCCTAAAACTTCATGTTAAAATATCCTTATTGATAAGAAATAATTTAAGGTCAAGATATCAGCCCCTCTGAGGCTGCTAGGAAGCCCCCTTACTCTCTGTTCTTCTTGAACATTTCCAAGCAAAAAAAAGAAAGACTTTGCCCAGTACTTCTCCTTGTTCTTTTGTAACTAGGCAAATAAGTGTACCCCTAAAGGTTAGCATTCCGCTTTTTCTAGGAGCCAATCCCAGCACTGTAATTCCAGACCTAGCACTCTCTCGTTCTCTTCTTTAAACTCTGGTACTGCTTTCCAGGTGATTACTCAGCACTGAAGAGAGGGTCCATCTAGTTCCCTTTCAGGAAACTTAACAGAACCTAAGGGTTAATCTAAAACAATCACTGGAATATCTAGGTCCCACTTGGATCAGAAGAAACTATTTGTAATTAGAGTGGAAACAATGTAATGCTCAGGCCACCATGTTTCCAGAATCTCCCTGTCTTTGAAATGGTTAGTAAAACTTTAGACTGGAGAGATCATCTAGGAAGCAAATACATGTTTAGGAAAAAAAACAGCTAAGAACATCAAAGAGCAAGGAGAAGAGGAAAACAATAATATAAATAGATTTTTCTAACAAAACTGATATAGGGGAATGAAACTCCCAACCTACTATGTCCCATATGAGTTTGTGTTCTTTAAAATCTAAGAATGAATTTTAAGAACAATTGGAGGTTAAGAGCAGAATATGTTTATTGAGAGAAAGAAAGCTTCTTCTGTCTGAGAGAGACAGAAGGGGTCCTGAGCAAGTTGCCAAGGACTGTCTTTTCCAGGGACTTTTATAGAGTAAAATCATGGGGTGAGACGGGTTCAAGGTAAGGGAAAACTGAGAACTCACAAGGCAATTGGGCATAAGGTGGGAAGAACTATAGTTAGCCAGTAAGATCAATAGTTCAAGTAAAACTGATTAAATTGGGGACAAATGGGGAAGCAAGTCACATAGAAAGCAGGCAGTCTTAGAGAGCAGTGACTCTTCCCTAGGGGTTTGGATGGGACTCCTGATTCTTCAGGGGATTAGGGAACTATTTAGAATATCAGTCCTTATGATGTAGATGCATTTGTTTGATCTTGAGGCCTGGCCCACAGCAGGAGGTATCTGTCTCCCCCACAGTTGCAAGGTATCTGGGCTTATGCACTGGCTCCTTTGAGGACCTAGTCCTGTCTCACTGCCTATAGTATTTCTAACTAACTCAACTGTCTCTAACAAAACTATTGATAAAAATATAGAGGGATAGTAGTGAAAATTATGTAGGCACAGAGGTCTTTGTAGAAACAGCTGATACAGCAAGTGACTCTTCAACCTCAGACAGTACAAGACAGAAGAGAAACAAAACAGCAGCCATCAATGAAATTAATTCATCTACTGTCTCTTGGAAGAAAGAGAAAGCTGCAAACAGTCAAGATATTTTAGTAGGTGAAGAGCACATTAGACAAGCACCTGGGGAAATAGAGCCTATATCCACACAAAAGAGATGAGGGATTCCAAAGATGGAACCCAGCCATTTGCAATATTTTGTGAACAATTCCCAGGAAAGATGGGAGACTACAGACAGGAACGACAGTATTCCCTCAGCTCTCTTGGTTATCCAGAAAAGGGACTAATTTAAAAAAAATAGAGGTTTATATGGAAGTCTAATTTCTTTAGAAGTCTACTTTTTAGACAACATTTCACATATGTGATACATAATATTTCATGTTAATAAATTTAAAAGTCTTATTATGTTTACTCTAGGTCAGCAATAATTATAGGAAAGCTAGAAAAAGCAAATATATTACCCAAAAATATTCCATGAGAACACTGACTTGGACAAATTTATTAAAAAAATGAGAATGGCCAAATATACTAGATTTTTAAAAAGCATGTGGAATTTGCCACTTTAAAATCACTTTCATGTCACGATTTGACACAATCCTTAGAAAAATACAGTGTGAAAGGCAGGTAGGGTACCACCAATAACCCCCACTTCATAAACGAGGAGATTAAAGCTTAGAGAAGTTAAATGACTCATTCAAGGTGGCTTGCTAAGCAGAAGAACTGGGACTAAAACCCCAGGCTGGCATCTGCCTCTGCTGAGGAAGGGATGGGAGGAAGGGTAATGACTTTTAATTGAAATGTCTACCAGGAGCGTGATGAGCCAGGCTGGGTAACGGCTGCCCCGCTCAGGCTGGGCCGGCATCGGGCCAAGAGCAGCCTGCTTCCCAGGCATTCCTTCACTTGTTCAAGAGATCATGAAAATTAAATTGGGCTATAATCAGGCCTTAATTCCCCACCCTTGATGCGAGGAGCCATATTTGTCTCATTAGCCAAGGTCATAAACTCCAGCAGGAGGCAGAGGATAAAAGAGAAGCAAGGAAAAGGAGAGAACTGTAGAGAAACCAGGAAGCGAGCGGGAGAAGGACATGTGCAGGACACAGACACTCTGCGTTAGGGAGTGCCCCTCCTGACGTTATCATAACGCTGTTTCAGTTTATGTAGCTCTTCATGGCAGTTTTCTAAACAATCGTACATGCTCTCTCACTCGATCCTCATTAACTCCCTGGGAGGAGGGATCAACCACATTACACTAGGCAAGAACAAGACTGAGACACTGAGAGACTTGCCCAATTGGCAGATTCAGGATCAATGAAACTTGGGTCCTCTGGCTCCCACTGAAGGCCATTGTCAAAAATCCCCTGGAGCCCTGCAGAGGCAGAAGGAGAGCTCCAGGACCCTTTGAGATACAACGTGCTACTTCTCCTGCATCTTTCCACACGCAAACATATCAAAGGAGAAATTTTATTCTTATTAACCAAGGATGCAGCATGAAAAGTCTATTGATGAACACTTTTTAGAAATCCAATGGACTCCCCCTCTTCTTTAGTTATATTAAAATTAACTATGTACAGATTAATCTGGTATTGAGTAGGAAGTTAGAATTATTTTTGTTGAGTTTACAGAAATCTATACTCAAGAGGTATGTATTAGAGAAACTTGATTTAAATTAACCACAAAAGTCTTGGCTTCAAGTCACATCTCTGGGATGTTTGCCTTCCATACCCAAGAAATGTAGCAACTGACTATCTCCAAAGAATAAAGCTCCTCAGAGAGAACAGATAAAAAATTTGGAAAAGAAATAAGTCTTACACAATGATGGGAGCTATCAAATCTTGGAAAGTGGGTTCAATTCAGTGTATACTACATAGTACACAGTATAACACAGCACAGGAATTCAAAGTACAGATTCAAGATACAAATATATATAGGTTTCAATCCTCATCCTATTTCCTTAAAAAGTTATATTGAATCTCAAAACTTTAAATTCCATCCCATCATCTATAAAGTAGGGATAATTGTGTCAAAGACAACCATCTTACTGGACTGTCCTCAACAAACTAATACTCTTAGAGAAGGAATGTCCTTCAACAGAGCTAAACTTTCTAATATCTGCTGTCTAAATGACAAACACTGGAACTTAACTTATTCAACTTTACCACATAAGACTAGTTTAATAAAAATATCAGTTGGATATCCCTTATTTATTGCCTTTATCTTGTATTTACACTAATTTACCTACCTAAATGATAGGTATCAACTATACTTTTGCTTCAATAGACACGCTACAAGTGAACTTTTGCATAATTATGTTGGAGGACTTTGCTTATAGGTTCCAAGAATTCAGAAAAAAAGATATTTGACAAACGCCTTTTAAATAATTGACAGATGCCTTTTAAAATAAATATCTCAGAGATCAGTCAAAAATTGTATTTGAGGCAAAGCTACCCTTCCCATACTTAACTAGTTTGACTAAATTCTTTAAGGATAATGCTGTGATCAAGACACTTGTCATCTTTCCCAACCACGAGAAGCTGCGGCTCTCCATGTTCTACCAGATCTAAGCGAAGACACACAACAGCAAATCACCAGGGAGACTTTCCGTGTGGTATCTAAGAGAGATGACAATGTTATAATCAATTAGAAGCAAGATTATTAACTGGAGGATCTGACAACAAACTGATTTATGGACATTAGGCAGCACTGTATTTTTGTCTTCTGTGTGTATTCTTCAGAAAGTAAACTTGGCATTTTAGATCTAATTCAAGTTTTCATGGAAACATTAGACAAAATGCTTTGAAAATATCTGTGAACTGGATTTAATTTTCCATATAGACAAGGTTCACAATAGTCTTGCAGAAATGTTGATGGGGGAAATGGTTTTGGAGACCAACGTGAATGAAACTGTTTCACAAAATGGTACACAAAATAAACTGGAAAAATCTGAGACCACCTTAGCAGGGACTGCAGCCCGTGCTGTGCCAGCTGTAAAGAATATGGGTCTTCCTGAGGTCCCAAGAAATATTTATATACATGACATCAGTATAAAAGTGCCAAACCTGCCCTCTTTTAAATGAAATATTAAAAAGTCCACCCCCAGGTAAAATTCAAGAGGAAAGCTCATCGAAGTTTACCATACAGCTGTTTACCGAAAATAGAGAAGAGTCTTAACTTTTGCTCTTCCATTTAAGTCAGGGCACTGTGTAGAAGCTGTTAAAGTCAGTATGAAAGTTCAGTGTGAAATGATTTTAAAGAAATTCCTTGTGCAATTATTTTAAAGAAATTGTATAGCCCCGGTGTGATTTTGTTGTTGTTTTCTAAACTGCATTCCTATGCCCACTTAAGGCAAGGCTCTGTATTGGCTATAACAGTATTTCAAAACTGAGGTATTTCTTTAATTATGTACAACCCAAAATGTTGGTGTTTTTTATGGATCACAAGTATAACATTCCTTAATTCTTTCTGCTATTTGTCACAATTGTTATTTATGGAACCAAGTATGTATTGCATGAAATCATTATGACCTTTTCCTCTTAGTTTAAATAAACTCCAAGGTAACTGAATTTCTAAAGCACCTTTCTGTTTGCCTGATGTCTACTTTGGCAATAATATTTTTATGACCCTTTGATTCAAAAAAGTAAATAAAAGTTTATTTTATCACTGTTAAAAAAGGTAAAGCAGGGGCTGGGGATTTAGCTCAGTGGCATAAGCACCTACCTGGCAAGTGCGAAGGTGTGAGTTTGATCACCAGTACCAAAAAAAAAAAGGTAATGCATTATTTCATAGGAATTTGTTTGTAATAAAGAGACAAGTCCATGTGCATATTATTAAAGTCTTCAAAAATTAGTTCATGCATATGATGAACAGTTTTGGATTCTTCTCAATGGGGAAAAACATTTAATAATTACGGGGTAGATAACTTTTACAACTGGCCAAATTTCCATGTATCTCCTAACAAAATAAATTACGTGACCTCTAGACAGAAAAAAAAAATCCAAAGAAGCTTAGGCTTCAAAATCCCAATTCTTGGGTCAATTTTAAAGGGATAAAAAGTCCACTTGATCCTTGACTCCTGGATGTGACTGTCCATCAGCTGAGCTGCAAGCAGACTGTCAGAGCAAAGCCACTAACTGTCCTTCCCAGAGTCATAGGAGAATTATTTTTGGAACAGAATAGTTCTAGAGTAAGTGGTCCTGAATTAGAGTCACAATTACTACTGATAGTCAACATGTGCAAGGTACAACTCTAAACTCGTTACATATATCATTATATTTAATAACTACAACTCCAAAAAGTAGATACTTGAATTAGTCCCATTTTTCACATAGAAACTGTTAGAACTAAAATCCTACTTAGACAACGTGACCCCTATACATCTTTTCTCAAAGTTAACTGTTTACTAGTTATGTGGCTTTGGACAAATTAATCAAATCTTCTATGTCTCATCCACTAATGGAGAAAATGATGGCTTAATAAAGTACAAGAAACTTGTAGAGTTGTTAAAACAATTAACAGTCATAATGCCTATATTATTCTTAACACAGAGCCTAACAATGGTTACTTACTTATAGTACTATTAATTTTTCTTGAAAGGCAAGACTACATTTTATTCACTTCTCCATCTAAGTTCACAAGCAAGTCTCTCCTCTGAGATTCCAATTATTCAACTGCATTTTGGGCTAATAGCACCAATGACACAACAAAGTTATTTTGGCATATTAAAGATCCTAAAAAGCACTCTTTATTTAGTACCCAAAAAAGTTCCACAGAGAAGTATATACTGCAATAAAAACTTGATCATGTAATCCATAATGCAAAATAATATTACCTCCTCCTCATCCTTTGGAGTCTATAAGAATGAATGAGACAATATTGAGGAGAGAGATTGTCATAAATCTAAGGGGTTGCTATTAATGGTCATCATCATAATAAATTTAGTGTTGGAGAAATCATAACTCATGAAGTATGGCTCCATAACAATAGCCTATCAAGGTCCCCTCTAAGGACACAGTGTCAGCTGGTGCCTGAGGTTCTGAATCCAAGAAACTATCAAGGAGGAGGAAAAAAGGTCACGAAGGATGAACTAGCAACTTAATCTGGATCTTGTTTTTATGTCCCCTTGTGTCCCTGCCTTCCCCTCCCCTCCTTTCACAGCAAAGTTTGAGTTCTGATCATCAATGTCATGGCCTAAGCATTCAGACACGTCCATGCATGCAGACTTCATCAGACTCTTGGAGCTGCTTCCCTAGAGGAAAATCTCAGAGAACAGGCCAAGTGTCAGCATGCTTCCCACGAGAGCCTCATGCAAAGCTGTCTATTCAGGGAGCCCCAGTGCTCCCCAAAGGCAGAAGTCTGGCCTACATTGGGCAGCGGTAGTTAGGACAAAACTGGCATCATATCATAGGCAAAGGAATATGGATCTGGACAAGAAGCCCAGCTGTCTTGCTTAGATTTGAGGCGACATAACCAGGTATGGTGATGCATACCTGCAATCCCAATTTGCACCCAGCCTGGGCAAAAAGAGAGATCCTGTCTCAAAATTTAAAAAAAAAAAAAATTAAAAAGACGGCTGGGAATATGATTCAGTATGTAGGCCCTAGGTTTAACGCCCTGTCCAAAAAGCAAGCAAACAAAACAAAACAGAAACAAAAACACATCTTCTTCAAGCCTCCATTTCCAGTAAACAGAAGCATTTCAGAGCAGAAGTGTAAGGGTTAAATGAGGTAGAGCCATGATGTCCTTGGCCCAGTCACCAGCACATATGACACCTCAAGTAATGAAAGCAATCATCATTGTAGTTACTGTACTGCTGATGCTTTGATTTTGATTATTCCAAGAAGGAAGGTATGGCAAAGTCAGGCTGACATGAATGGAAAGGAGCAGACGGGTCAGTTCTTCAGATGAAGGGTCTCCCCATGTGTTCCATAATTTGGTCTTGAGTTTACTGAGAGAGGTCAATGTGTTCTTAACAGATTTGCAGCAGGCTGGACAGACTTTCTCAGGCAAGAGGTGCTGATGCAGAAGCCAAATGTGAATATGTCAATGTATGTAAATTCAGATTTCCATATCCAGTAACTGAGGTGCATCACATGCACAAGAATCTGAATTATTCTTTGGAAGGTGTTGGTGAGCATGATATTGTGGGGAACTGACCTTGGAAGGTCCAGAAGGGGTTTAACCGGATGTGTTAAAGCCAAAGCCAGATAGTGGTCACATAGTCTCTCTCTATTTACTCCATCTTGTAAGTAATCTAATTACTTAACATTAATGTCTGCTAGAATAGTGTGCTTTTCCAGCATGCAGAGTTGAAGTCTTGTTCCTCTAGTCCCAAAAACCTACCTAGAACAGTTACCTACATACAGCGAAGGTTTTAAAGTCTAAGAAATTTGGATCTGATTTCCCCTTCTAGCACTGACAGACTGTATGGCTTTGGGAACCCTTGCCCTTCTCTGAATATCAGCTAGTCATTCTAGAAAATAGTGTCAAGGATCTCTCCTTCACAGACTGTTGTGAGACCCAGCAGGATTGTATATAAGTACTTCACATGGCCTGTGTCATCATTGTCTGAGGAGCCACTGTTTTAATTCCATGAAACCTACTGCTTCAATTTCTGTGAATCTGGTTCTAGTGACAAATCCTAAACACACTAAACCTACAGCTGTCCTGTGCCCGCTCCCATGTTCACTCAATCATGCAAATGCAGAATATTTCAGTCAATTCTCTGCTAATTTTTGGATACTTTACTTCAGAGAGTGACCTCCTTACCTAGTTTCAGGGTCACTGTAGCCAACTCTTGCAGAGATAATGCTGAGGGCCCAGGAGGATGCAAAGGATTGAATATTCTGCAAATACTAAGCATCTTTCAGCTCACAAACTATAACCATTTCTATTTTTCTGCCCAAAGAATTTTCTTCTTCCCCGAGCCAGCCCGTTGCAAGGGACAATTTCTTCCCCTGGCTTCTCTTTGTCAGGCAGCCAGCATTAATGAGAGCATTCATGGGATCATCTACAGTGATGTCACATTTTACTTTGGGCCATTCTTCATCTTCTATAAAACCCTTGGATAAAATGTCTCAGATAGCACTTTCCTCAGTGTCTTTGAACAGTCGCTTTCTTTTTATTTCCAAATGTGTGATGAGCTCTGTTCAATGAAGAAACACATTAGCAGCAACCTCTATTCCCTCTAGGTTGCATGCAAGTCTTCCTATGTTTTTAATCTTTGCAGAGCTCCAAAACCAACTGTGTTGAGTGATGTGAATACCAGGTTTCTCATTTCAGTAAAGAGATGACTGGATTGGAATCTGCAAAGATTAATAAAAAAAAATCTGCACTCAGAAAAAATCACCAGTTTGGAGGGGACGAGAGTACATCATGATAAAGATTAAGAAAGAGATTTTTTTTAAAAGGGGAATATAAAATATTCCCATCCTGTCCCAGTGAAAAACTACAATATGAACAGGGGTATGCTGACCTGCTCTTTAATAACTTGAGGACTCTGAGTGGGAGGTATATCTGCAGAGAAATACAGGTTGAAGGCTTGGGATTCAGATCAGACAAAGAAAAAGGTTGTTGATTTAAGTGGTATGGGAAAATGGAGAAGGTATTGCTTAAAGCAGTAACTGGTACTGTTTACTCGGGATGCAAGCTAGAGAATATTATTGTAGCAAAGAAAAGAAGTTATCTCTTGTGAATTGTCTTGAATTATGGGGGGAGCAAAAGAAACTCACAGTGTATGACATTTAGAATTGCAATTTCTAAGCAGCGCGCCATGTCTGATATATCATTATTGTCTCTGTCTACGTCCCTTGAAAGCTGCATTAAGAACAGAAGCGAACCTCACTTCCTTGAACCTCCATTTCCACATTGATTTGAAGGACATTTATTTTCCCTTTGAAACAGAATCATATTTTCCCCTCTCAGAAGGATTAGTTCATCACCAAATATTCAAGTGTAGGAAGTGATTTTCTTTTCCTTTTTTGTGTGATTTGTCTCTCTCTGAAACTCAGCCCTTTGGGTTGAAAGCAAGAATCTATACAAAGGACACAAGCCACAAGACAGCAAGGGTACGTGAGAGGAGAGTTTCTCAAGTTGTGATGGAAATTTACACCTGAGTTTTCCCATTTTAGCTGATTTTACAGGAAAGAAGAAACAATGCTCATCTGATCAGGTATCAGATCCTGCTGGCTTAGAAGATTCAAAAGGCAGATTCCATTACCATGCAGCAAATTCCTACTTCCTGCTGGAAAACATTATGCATATGTGCAGATCCTCAGTCGATCTTTTAAATGCAATTTCCACACTGTCCTCATTGTGTTTCTCGGAAAATAAAGTAGTGCCCTGTTCAGACATTCCAATGTCATGGATTCAGTGAACTTTAGAGCCGGAGAAGTTCAATATACCCATTTATTTGGTAGCTGGGGAAACTGACTTGCTAATAGACTTGGTCAGGGAAATATACTCTCACGGGTACCTGCAGATAAATATTCATATTTTCCTCGCCACTTTGGAATTCTAGTTTCTAGGAAGGTATGAGAATCTCTCACTTAGCATCAGTTCTTTGCCAAGGCTGGACACTGGAACCCAGGGTCAAGCTTTACTGTAAGTGCATTCTATTCTTCCTTGCCAAGGTCTTAGAATATCCCAGAAGCACTGTGAGGATTCAGGGGGTGGGTGCAGTTTCCTTCGCAAACCTTCACGGGGCTGGTCCTCTGTCTCAAAGGCCCTGTATCCCATACAAAAGCACCAGCCTCTTTCTTCTCCCTTTCTTAGAGTTCCCTCAATAAACTGAGGCTTTTAAAACAAAAGCCGGCAGTGTCTTTTGTCTTCCAATTGCTTCTGCTTTCAGTTTTACAAGAAAATATCTAGAGGAAAGAGATTACAAAACAAATTTCACCTCAACAAAGGATTTCGCCACACTGGCCCAGTATATCCCTTCCTCAGGGACCCTGTTGACACTATGCCTTCTGCTGGCAGTGCTCTGCCTTTTCCCTCAGACCATCTAGGATTTGACTCCCTGGAGTCTGCATCGTCCAGGAAACCTCCCTCCACCGCTTTGCAGACTTCTAAGGCATTTCCTGTTTCTGCCACTGGCTTTATTAATTTGTGTTTCAAGCCTAATTGGTTTTCTTTCTACAATCAGATCATAAGCTCCCCAGTGACAGGCACTGTCTTGGCTATTTTATATCCCTCAAATTACCTAGTAAAGTAGTAGTCACATGGCTTGGAATCAGGTTTGAGTTTGAATCGTGAACAAATTACTTCACCTCTTTGCGAGGTAGTAATAACCTTATATGTGATTAGTTGTATTTTTTCTCATTGGCTTTATTATAATTTCATTTTCTTCTGAAAATGACACATTCTTATAAAAATTATAAAACTACATCATACTATAAAAAGGAAATTAAAGGTCACACAAAGTTCCACCTTCTTCATGTATGAACCATTAACATTTTCTTGGCTATTTTCACATGTCTCTTTATGATTATATACTCATAGATGTATATTATACACAAATATATTTTATACAAAGGGAAGAATAGATTAAAGACTGAATACAAAAGTGTTAACCAACATTAATTGAATAAAAAACATTAGTTGGGCTTGAGTTTCAGTAAAATGAATGAATGAATAAATAAAGATCCCCACAGAATGTGGGAAATAAGTGAAAGTAGGAGATGTCTCCTAGACTGTCTTCTCATCTCTAGGCAGGACTTCACTGGTAATACTCCATTTAAATTAGCCCAAGGCCCAAAACATGTGGTACAGAGAACAAGTGAGCATTCTAATTGGAAATTAATACCCTCCAGTAAGGTTAAATTTCCTGTCTAATACTGCCTTCAGATGTTGTATGTATTCACCATTTACTAGCAGGAAGTGTGGAAAGAGACAGACAGAGTTATGCATCCTGGGTAAAATGTTTACTAAAATGAAAACAAGCTACTCTGGACCGATATGTATCTTCCCTAGAGACCTCACAAAAGAGACAACAGTGCCCAGAATCTAGGGAAGGAACTCAGTTTTCTTACCTTAAACCTTTCTGTTCACATTTAAGCCTACTTCCTCTGTTCTACCCCAATGGAGAAAGAACAGTTATTAAGTCAGCACCCTTTCCCTGTCTTCCCACCTCCCCACCTTGGCCACATAAGGGCCTTTCTACAGGCCTAATGATTTTCATTTCTCTTCTTCTTTGGACCTTATAATCACCTGCTGTGACTCTGTTCTGGATACTTCCCACTCCACATACCTTTTTTAAAATTTATTTATTTTAAAGATAATAGAACCCAACAAAACAAAAGAGAATAAAGCCAATCAAAACAAAGCAGTGAAATGGGTATAAAACTTCAAAGCAGAACAATAGGAAATCAACAGCAGCAACCATAGTCTAACTGGTTGTCTTCACAATAGTTGTCCATTCCACCAGAAATAGCAACATCAAAGCAAACTAACCAGAAGTAAACCAATCAAAACAGAACATTAAATAAAACAAAACAATAAATCAGAACAAAACAAAACAGTGAGAACAATATTGGACTTAAAAACAAGACAAATGGAAATCCCCCATATTGGCTATACTGCATACTGTCATTCTCCTAATAGAGCTCAGACCATTGGCCCCAGGCCTGCAAAGTCAACCAAACAATACAAGCATTCAGTTGCTTTTTGTATCTCAGTTGCTATCAATTCAACTTGTCCTCTGAAACTGCCGGCTGCCCATGGGGTGGAGGAGAGTGATCCTGATTCTCAGCCCATGAGCCCATAGGCTCACAGCAGCTCTATCCAACTTTTCTCTTCCTGGCCCCACATGGCTTACATTACTTCCCAGAGGGCTAATTGGCTTCTTCCTCTTGATGGGCTCCTCCCAGCCCAGCATGGCTTCTGCCAATTCATGGGAGGTGCTCTCTGGCTTCTCTCTTCCTGCACCCCGAATAGCTTGCCTTTACATCTCTTTTGAGTGTATGTAAACTCCCAGGATCTTCCTCCTTCCAACTGTACAGAAGGAAACAAACCTTTTACAATTCTACTCACTGCTCCTTAAGCAATAGCACAAACATATTTCATCTACTAGGGATGAAATTAAGACTTATATTAGAAAAACGGTCACCTCTTTTTAATAGTGCTCATTTAAAAATCAAAGTCAAACCTAGGAGAAAGTCCATTTTCATAATAAGCAAACTTGATCCTAGGATCCTGTCTATCCTATGATAACCTCAGCCACCTGGGCAGAGGCAAGCTTCTCCTGGCTCTGCCTCTGGTCAGCGCAGAGAGCCTAGAGTCTGCATATGAGTCATCAAGATCCATCACTGCCCATTTAGGCCACTAGAAGAATCACTACAACTTGAAGATGTCTCTTGTGTGCACTAATCAGTTGGAACATGATACCTGCTACAGGACAGAATAATCCTGCCGTTGTGTTCAGACATGCAGGTTGTGACCACCCTCCAGCAAGTGTATGCTTGTGTTAGAGACGCTGATCAGCCAGATGGCTATGACTGCCAGTAACCTGGGCCTCACTTATGGAAAGGCCCAGGCCTGTAGGGCTAGGATCATGGGTTTCTCATGTTACCTCATTTTAATGTCCTTTTGTCGCTACTTGAAATGATTTCTCTTTTTCTTCTCGTCTGTCTCTCTCAATACACAGTAAAAGAAGGGCTGAGTTTTGTTAAAACTAGCTCCCTCACATCCTTCCAGTCTCTACCAGTATCCGACTTGCCTAATGAGAAAGACACCAAGCTGCAAAGCCCTCTAGATAGACTGTTCCGGGCATGCCTGATCCCCTTTACCCTGCTCCTGTGTTTCATCTTTTCACAGCTTCTATCACCTTCTAACATATTCTGTTGCTAGTAATGTAGAATAAGTATCCGTCATTGTTTACTTTCCCTGGTGAGAAGCAAAGATCTATGGGACCTGAAATTGCTGCCTGTGCGTGTTCACATATATACCCCAAAAAACCTAGGCAAATGATTGGGATATACCAAGCGTTCAATAAATATTTATTCGACAACTGAAAATTCACTTTAGTCCCATCTCCAGTATCTCAATAAATATTTTTTGAATTTATGACTCTCAACAAGCATATCCTGAATATCTACTGTATTTCAGTCTGTCTCCTGAGTACTATAGCACAATCAATAACAATGCTAATAAGTGTTAATTAAGCATCTACTTAGTTTCAGGTACCAGGCTATGTGCTGCGCATGCACAGACCTTGTATAATAACTGTATGAGACAGAATTATTGTTCTGTCCACATTATAGACAGAAAATCTTAAGGCTTAAGTATTCAGAGCCAGAGAGATAGTAAGACATGACAGAAAGAAAACCAAGCCCACTTTCTTAACCAGGCAGCCTTAACAATGCTCACTCTTTTAAACCCCCAAACTACCAAAGACAAAGGGAAGTAAGAAGTTATTTAGGTTTTTTTCAAAGGAAGTTAGGCATATTTGGAAAGTAAAGTCATTTTCAAAAGTTCTAAAACATTCATGTTTTGGACCCCAATGCCTATCGTAGAATATAGCACAGAATTAGTGATGAATACATTTTTTCTTAAAAACAAATGATACCAAGCAATAAGATGTAAAACTATGAAAGGAACAATCAGGTTTAATTGAAAGATATGGGGAACAGTCCAGAACTAGTCAAGTATTTAAACTAGACCTAAAAAAATGCACAGGAGTCTAAAAGATAAAAGAGTCATTCTTAGGAAAAGTGTCCCTTACGGATTGCTGCATAACAACTCGCTTCCTGAGTTTGTAACTTAAAACAAAAACATTCACTATCTTTCATGTTTCTGTGGTTCTGGACTTCGGGAGCAGGCCTGCTGAGCAGTTCTAAATTGGAATTTCCAGTTGAGGTTTCAGTGAAGGTCTTGACTGGAGCTGCAGACATTTGAATGCTCCACTGGCAAAAGGTTGCTATTTCTAGGCAACTCACTGATGTGACAGGAAATGGGAATAATTGCTGTTGTAGTCCCTCCCACCAGGGCCTCTCCATGGGCTGTGTGAGTGCCCTTCTGCATAGCTAGCGTCTTTCCCCAACAAAAACAGCCAAGAAGAGCAAAAGGCAAAAGTGAAGAACAACTTGGAGGTATACACGTGCAACTGTATGTATGTTTGTGTGCAAGATAGATAAACATACTACTAATTCTCTGTTCATCAAAAAGAATAGTTTGTGGTGTCATTGTTTGATTGTTTATTTTTTTTATTTATTTATTTATTTATTTATTTATTTCGTACCAGAGATTGAACTCATGACCTTACACTTGCCAGGTGCTTATGCTGCTCAGCTAAATCCCCGGCTTGTCTGTTCATCTTTTATGCTTAGATTATGTATCTTGAACAACTATTTCTATGATAATAATATGTAATATATTAACTAGTGTTAATTTCTCTTTTTCTAAAATTCTGTATTATTTCTACCCTTTTTCTGCTTTGCTTTTTAAACAGAGTAATCTTAAAAAAGAAAAAACAACCAGCAAAAGGGGCTCGGGATACAGATCCTTGGTAGTGTGTTCACATAGTATGTATGCTATCCTGAGTTTCATCTCCAACATGAAAAGGGGACAGAAAGCACAAAACAGAGAGTGAGGAAGAGCGAGAAAGGGGCGCAAAAGCCCTCTTGTTAATGATTTAGCCTTGGAACATCCCCTCTGCCATGCTCCGTTTGTTAGAGGCAAGTGTCTAGTCCCTAGAAACAGGATTAATCTCCACATTTTGAAGAAAAGATGTCAAGAATTTGTAGACATATTTAAAATCTGCCACAAAGCCAGTCCATGGAAAACACTGGCATGTCCTGGAATGACAAGTTGTCCGAAGATCCAGTTAATGGACTTCTATAACCTGATGACCTCTCTCATTTTCGCTATTCTTTTACATCACCTTATCTATTTCTTATACTTTGATCCTTTGATCTTTGTCATTTTGCAGACAGAATCTTTCAAAATTTTATACCAAGTTCATCCATTTTTCTATTTTATTTAAATATTATACATGGGAAGGGAATCTAGAGATGGAGGAACTAGAGGGTAATCAAAGGAATTAAATTATGTTATGTACATGTACCTAATGGCACAATGAATGTAATCATCATGTATTACAAATATGTACATATAAATGTTGCATATATATATATATGTAGATATATCATTCTATTCTATATTTTAATACTGGTAATACAAAAGTATACAAGACATGGCTCTTGCTCTAAAGGAGTTTGTGGTCTATTTCATAAAACATACAGTCCATATATAAACACATACAAAATTTTAAGGACCATATTAGAGTTACATAAAAAGTGGTATGGTAACATAGAACAGGCTGGCTTTCCTCATGGAAAGGATCTTATTTTATATGTTAAGGACTTGGGCTTCATTTTCTATGCCTTCATATTTTTAAAACAGGTATGTGTCAAGATTCAGATCTATATTTTGAGAACACAATTTTGATGACTGTAAAGAAGATGGAATTTGTTGGGGCTATGTCACCAATGACCTATGGAGTAAAGAGGACAAAATATGCATGCCAGACATACTGAGTAGAACTCTCAGGACCTGCTTATTAATTATATAGGTGGAAATGAAATTGCAACCAAATTCTAGACTTCTAGAAAACACTAATGGTCTCTATCAAAAATAGAAAATACAAGAGGGAGATTCAGCATTCTGTGAAGAAGATAATAAAGTAACGTTGGTTTGAAATACAGTAGATTTTAAATAGGGAGTTAGATCTCTTGCAAAAGGAAAGGAGATCAGGAGATGGAGGGAGGGTTAGGGGGAACAATTAGGATGGATCATGTACATGTACAAACTATCCATAATGAATGTACTCATTATGTGCTGTAAACACATACCAATAAAATAACATAATAGGCCTGAACCAACTTCAGTTACATACTTGAAAGATGTATCACATAGATGGTTAGAAATACACAACTGAGATTCTCAGAGAAGTCTCAATGGCAAATATATATTTTTAAAATATTGGCATTCACGTTCTAATCAAACTCACAGTATTGAAGGTAATTACTAAAGAGCCTGTAATGTAGAAAAGACAGCCAAAATGGGAGCTTGGGGAATACCAACACATAAAAAGTGGCAAAGACAGAAAAAGCTGGAAAAAACTGAAAAAGAGAAGCCAAAGGAGGAAGAAGACATCCAAAATATTTCAGGGGCATGGAATCTACAGTAAGAGAGATTTTCAAGGAGGGAGAATCAAAAAGAGACAGTAAGTTTTAAAATACAGCCATCAAACATCAAATTAGAGACAGACAGAAAGCTATACATCACATTTGTCAATGAGATTATTAGTCACCTAAGCAGTAAAAGAGAAATGAGAGAAGGAACACAAGAAGTACAAACTTCATGAGCCAAAAGGTTGAAAATGAAGAGCAACAAAGAAATTGTTGTTATTTTTATAAATAAGGGAAACAAGGCAGGATCCATACCATTCCATTCTAATAGGGTTATGTTTTCTGGATTGTATTCTCAATCTCCAAAAAAAATTATTTTGCCTTTGAGTTTTGTAGCTGCTTCTATCAGAGAATGTCTAAAAGGGAAAGTTGCTGTAAAGAGTCAGGGAAAGGACCTAGAATGAACACAGCATGTCGACATCAAAATAGAATGCCAGCCTCCCCAGAGACTACGGACTCACCCATTTTGCTTATTACATTCAGTGGACCAAATCTCTCAATTGTCCAAGGAGTAGCTGGTCAAAAATTCACAAAGTTTCTCAAGATAAGCAAAAGTCCACTAATCATTAAGAAGGCAACCAAGTAAAAGGAAAGTATATGTTTATTTGGTTTATGGAACCATTCCCTTTCTGACATAGCATGAGTCTATGAATATAAAAATCTTAGATTTATAATATTTTTCATCACAGCTGTATTTCTATCATTTATCAAAACATACCAAAAGAGAATAAGAATCTAAACATAAATTTTCACCTTGGAAGAACAAAAGACAAAACTTGGAGCTCCAAAAAGGCAGAGGAGCACCATTGAAAAACTGTAATTAGCTCTCTGGTGGGTGAATCTGGACATTTTAGCAGACCTTCACCAATCAATCTCAGTTATCAGAAAGAACACAGAAACAGAAAGAAACACTAAAGAATATAAGATGCTGCGTAAAGTGGTCTCACAAACAGCCAAATATTTTTCCCCTTTAGTGAAAACAGTATGAAAATTATACGGAAAAGATGAAAAATAGAGAAAGATACTACCCCTGATTCCAATATTCTGGAACAGTAATTGCTATATGTAGGCATTTCTTATTAATAAAAGAAACAACAATTGATCACATTCCTTTGTTTTACAAGCATTTATCAAGAAATTATTCATGTACCAGAGGTTTTTTTGGATGCTGGCAAACCAAACAAACCCTTTCCTGTCCTTATGTCCATCGTCCTATCCTAAATGGGAAGTAAAAACTGACAAATTAAGTGCATCTTTGACTAAAACTGAGATAGATGACATAGAAAAGAAGCATAGAGTATTAATCAAGTACTATACATAATATATTCTTAATCGCTTGCCAATAGCCATGTTATCCAAATATCTCCCATGTTCTTTTTATCGCCTGAATAGAACTCAAGTCCTTTCTTTTTCTTCACCAGACTGATAATCCTGGCTCCACCTGAATATTCCTGAGAGGTTGCAGGGCAGGCCTTACAAGTCATGCTGAGTACTGCGGGGTTAAGACTGATCTCAATTGCCCTGGGCCTCCTCTTTGGGTTTTCTATTTCAGTCAACGGCTTGTGTGGTTTGATTTCCCCATAATGCTGACAGGGACCCCTCATTCACCATAGCAGCCTTCATACAAGATTAACTCACACTTACTCATTAATGCAGCTCTGTTAATAATTTGATTTAGAAAGGGGGGCTAAAAGATGAATAGCAGAAGAAAATTAAAACAAGAAATCTTGGACATTAGATATCACTGTATGTAACACACACACACACACACACACACACACACACACACAATATGAAGGACTCTCCCCTAGGGTCTTCTTTTCCATTAGACATTTACTTACACACACACACACACACACACACACACACACACTGTCACTTTCCTAGATCCTGCATTTACCCAAACCAAATAATACCTTCTATTTCTTCCCCTCTTCCTCTGATTGTACAGTAGAATAACTTTTAATGTTTACATTGGTATGCAAAAACACTTAGCTTCATTAATAACATATTTTCATCATGCCATCTGACATTAGTATATTGTCATAGCAGAAGCTCCATTAACATGCTGTTTTGCTCATCTTTTCTGTAGCTGGGACAAAATATCTGACACCCACAATTTCAACAGATGTTTCCTGTAGTTCATGTTTTCAGAGAATTCAGTTCATGGTCAGCTGACACTATTGCAGAAATAAAATAGTAGAAGGGCATGGTAAGGAAAGCTGCTCAATGTACGGCATCAAAGAAATATGAGCAGAAGGGGGGGGAAGGGCCAGGGAACAGTTATGTTCCCCAAGGTCACACCATGAAGACCTATTTCCTCAGCTACACTCTACCTCCTAAAAATCCATTTTGCTTTGAACTCACCAATGAATTAACCCACCTCAGAATCTAATTACCTCTCCGGAAGTCCCTTAATCCAGGTACACTGACAATCATCGTTAAATATCATGTATCTTTCTCCTTAAAAAATGTTTATTTTCCTGAGAATAAATCCTCAGCACCCCTCAAATTCTGAAGTGGATTGAGTCATTTTATTATTGTTATTCAATCGAAATACTCTCTTGCAGTTAAAACAATTCATCAGTAGGAAAAATGAGTTCTTCATAAGCTGGGGAGTGGTGTGATCAGATTACAAATTTGAAAGGTCATTCTGATCTAACTCTGGACAAAGATTAAAGCATAAAAACTCCCAATCTATAATTATATTTACTTATGAGAAAAATATTGGAAGCAATCTAGATGCTCAATAATAGAGAAATGATCAAATAAATTCTGATAAAACCATTTGATGAAATATTATATAGCCAGCATAATGGCATTCACTTAGACTTTTATCAATAAAAGAAAATTCATGAATTACAATATTAGGTTAAACAGCATTCTGTGTTGAATATATAACAATATCAGATATTCAAAATTAACATGGTTCTAAGCCCTGACAAAATACAAAAATAAATGGCTTTGTCCTAGTCACAAAATCTACTATAGAAAAACTAAAGAGAGAAGAAGGAAAGTGCCCAGGAAACTACCTGAAAGCCAAAAGGTCCCCTAAGGAGTCTGAAGGGCAAAGAACCCTTAGAGGAGAAGAGGCTGGGGAATGGCGTTGAGTTAGGGGTAGATATCCCAGGGCTAGCCAAGAGTGAACTGGAAAATAGTTGTCGTACTCTGTTCCTGTCTACTCCCAACACTGTCTCGAAAGAATCATGGCTAAACTATTATCTTTGTGAGATTAAAATCAGCATCAAAGGAACAATATTGGGGAGACCCAAAGCCCCTCCTGGGGTGAAGGGCCATGGAGGAAAGGTGGACAGGGATTAGCACCTTAAGGACTAGTGTGCTCAGTCCAAGATTGGCTTTCAAAGTGTTTGATTTTTACCCACAATGAAGAATACATTAATCCCACACATACCTGTGTGTGTGTGTGCACATGTACACAAAGATAAACCAGTGTTACCTAGAATTAGAACCAAACAGTACTTAGATTTATTAATTATGATAATATTCTGATAACTGTGCTGCAAGATTTGGGAGATTTTAATATCTGTCCCTCAAAAACTAGTAGGTCAAAAAGCCAAAAGTAGTCAGATACACAGAAGATTTAAATAAAATATAATAAAGCTACCTATTTTGAGACAATAACAATCTTTCCATGGTGTGAAGAACTCTTTCTTTTCAAGCTTTTATATAAGATTTACATAGATTTACCAAGAAATGGGACCCAAAAACATTTAATAAATTCCAAATAATTAGTATCATACATACCAGAATGCAACAAAATTTTATTTATTTATTGAGCTAGGCTCTCACTATGTAGTTCAACTTGGTCCTGAACTCACTATGTAGCTCAGGCTGGCCTTGAACTCACAGTAATCCTCCTGTCTCAGCCTCCCGAGTGCTGGGATTACAGGTATGTGCCACCATGCCCAGCAACAAAATTTTAAATTAATAACCAAAGTGTAATATACAGAACTTTGTATCACCATAAACACTACTGCCCCTATTTGCAAGGTCCATTAACTACAGAGGATAATTATATTCAAAAACTAAGGAAAAAATCAGTAATTCTGAGCAGGAAGAGTCAGGGAATTCACAAACTCTTCTGTAGTTTGTCCCTGTATGTGTTTACCTGTTTTCTGCCTGTATGTATTTTTGATCCAGAGGCTGTTTACCTAACATGACTTGGAATATGTCTGTTCAAGTCACATGACCCTCCCTCCACACATGCTCAACGGCAGATTCTGTCCCTCTGGGGATTTTTTTGATTAGTTGTTTGGCTTGGGTTTGGTTTGTTTCATTGGGTTTGGTTTTGCTTTGCTTTGCTTTCTTTCCTAGTATAATCTTCACCTAGAAGTTCAGATATCTTCTGATGGCTCACCGTGTGCCTAACCTTCTTAGTGTTCCCACGTAACATGCAACCGCCTAGGATTCCGCAGAGTCATAGTAGCAACTCTGACAATAAACTAAAACCTGCGGTTACAGGGGTGGTGACCACACATTTTACCTGCTGAACCAAGGTGCTTCCAGCTGAAAAGCCAGCATTGCAGACATAATCGAGAACATTTTCAGGCAGCTGGAAACTTTCGCAGTCACTCTAGTCAAAGGGAGATGGTGGCGGGAAGGCCACTTTGGGCAACATTTGGTTGCTCCTTTAATATATTTTTAACATTTGATAGAAATTTCCTGACTAAGTTTTCCATCATCTTATAATTGAAATAAGAATGTACTGAAACTATAAGTTCCCTGGGAAGACTAATGTGATTAGTGAGATTTTTGTCAATACATTTTTTTCATCTTTTTTTCTTGTGGGACAGGGTTTCACTATGTAGTTAAGGCTGGCCTTGAACTCCCTCTTTAGCCCTGACTGCTCTTAAACTCACAGTGACCCTCTTCCTTCATGTCAAAACATTTTGATTAAACTAAGATGTGAGTCCCATTTTCATGATCTTTAGGTATCTGGCTAGATCTAACATGATTTTTTATGAGGGAAAAGTAAAGAAAGAAATTTTAATTTGCATAAATAACTAGAGCCACGATGGTGCCAGAGGTCAAGAGTAACAAAGTGTTTACCTTCTATTGCAAGGAGGCCTTCAAACCATAATAAAGACTAATGGGTACATTGTGAGCCCAAATATGTCACCTCAGTCCAAAGCAAAGAGTGAAGAAAAGATTTTCTTATTAACCAGTACATTCAGGGATGACGGGAATGAGCGTGTTCCCTGCCAACGCAATTCCATAGAGGAGGAAGACGTCCACAATCAACTAGTTTATGAGAGGCCTGGCATCTAATGGTAAAACGCAGATGTCAAGGGAATCTGTCCTCTTGCTCTCCGGATCTAATTGTCGGTTCACAACAGTCTCTGATATCAAGCTTCTTTCTATCCTCAGAATACAAAGGTTCCCACCCTAAGCAGAACTTTGGAGCTCATCCTCCCATAATCACTCCATCATCTGAAGCTGTCGGCTGATACAAAGAAGCCTCACAGTGGGCAGTTCATAGTCCACCAGGCAAGATCTTTGGCTGACTCCACTAGAAGTGCATGTGTGGGGGTTAGGAGTTCCTGCAGCCTCAGTTATAAAGGTACTGTTACCTCAGGAGGCGTAAAACCAAGAAAAAGAAAGTTTCTCCCACTAACTTAAGGTTGCCTTCAAATATGGCTTGGAAATTCATGAGAACATAAGAGAAATTAGTAACTGAGCTTCCACTGGACTGGAGGCTCTAAATCTTTCCTTCCAAAGTAGGTGGAGGTGAGGACCAGCTGCAAGTTTCTGTCTAGAAGAAGGCAGCTCTTCTGAATGTGAGCTTTCTTATTATTATAGTATCTGTAAGACCAGTAAAATAGATTCAGGGGTTCATTCATGGATCAATAACTCATGGTTTAAAGACATTTTCAGTATTCTACACTTAAATGTCAAGAGACCATAAGGTTTCTTGGTTTAAAAGAGATAAAGAGTTTAATTCTTTTAAACACCTAGACTTTGACAATTACCAATTTTCCAGATTTTTTTTTCTTAGTAACACTAACAAATGATAACTACCTTTTTCCCCTTGTGTTTTTATGGTCTGGGTTATATTTGAAATTGTTGATATTTAATATATCTAAAAGACTTACCAAATGGCCCAAGTAGGAAAAATGTCTCAATTATACAATAAAACCTTCACTTAAAACAATTGCATATATCAAGAAATCAAACAACACAGTACCAAATAACCTTTGAGTTTAAAACACATTAGAAGAAATACTAGAAAACACTTAAAACTAAATGACAATGAAATAAAATATGCCAATTTGTATAAAGAGAACTAAATAAGTATTTGAAAGGTTATGGAGTACATTTTGGGGGTTTTGTTTTGGATTACTAAACCAACATCAACATAACATTCCCACTGAGCTACGTCCCAGCCCTTTTAAAATTTTATTTGTTTGTTTGATTTAGAGTCTCATTAAATTGGTCAAACTTGGGATCACCCTGCTCCAGCTTCCCAGAACACTGAGATTACAAATGTACAGTTTAGCTCCAAACATATTTGATCTGTAGAAAATTGGATATGTAAAAATTTGCTAAGCTTTTATCTTGAAAAGCTAAAAACAATCATAGAAAAACAATAAAACACATTTTCCTAGCCAAAGAAGTAAACAGTAAAATACAAGTGTATAAATCAATAAAATAGATTTTTAAGAGACAATGATGAACTTAACAAGTCTACAAATCTTTCCAAGAACAAATCTTTCAAAAATTTTGTAAGATAAACATACAGCAAGACCGATCAAGACAAAAGGAAAAGAATTTAAATAGTCACATATAAAACTAAAACAATTATAGCTACAGACAATAAAATATTATTAAAAACTATAAAATGCTGTGAATAACAATTCCTTAAGTAATTTGAAATATAGGTATAATGAATATATTTCTAACAAAATAATCACAAAATGCCAAATTGGTACAAGCAAAACTTCAAAAATGTTTAGTTAGACCAGTAAGCATAAAGATGATAAAATTACATAAAAGTTAAAAAGACTGCAGGGAAAAATATTCTTTGCTCATGAAGCCTTATTGATTATTCACACCAATTTTTTAAGGAATAGATAATTCCTTACAAATTGTTCCACAAAATAGATTGAGAACACTATCCAGATTATTTCATAAGACCAGTGTAATACTCATTACCAAACACTGTAAAGCTTACATGAAAATTGTAGCATTTATACAGATCTTAACTATGTGCCAGAAACTTCTAAATGCTATTCATGCTTTTACTCATTTATTCCTTATAACAAGCAAAGCATCAGGTATCACTAGATTAACCCCAATTTGATAAGTTAAAAGAAAAATGAAGCCTCCATAATTGTGAGAAATAAATTTATGGTGTTTATAAGTCGTTCAATCTGTGCTATTTTGTTATTCCAGGAAGAATGAAGTAAGACAGAATTAGAAAAAACTAGCCTCACATACGAAGGAAAACTGAAAAACAATCCCTGCTTTATGCTATATACAATAGTGTTATAGATTAATTGAAGATAGATAGGAAAGATTTAATTTAATACTAGGTAAAATAGAGTGCTTTTCTACTCAGGGATAGGAAAGGCTTTTTAAAATAAAACTGTAAGTTTAATTAATTGGCAAGGAAAAAATGTTATGTAAAAATTATGAATATCTTTGGCAATGTTAACAAAGAGATGTCAGCTAGGAGAAAATATTGTCTAAAAACAACAAGAAGCTAATATTTAGGATGAATAGGTTGAATATCAAAAAAAATTACTAAAATCAATAATGAAAAAACGGGAAATCTAGCCAGAAAAATGATACAAAATTATGACCTAGCAATAACGGAAGAGGCAGATCAACAGGCAAACAAGTATACAAAAATATGCTCAAATTTGTTTATACTTAAAGAAACGCAAATTAACAAAGAAATATTACTGTATACTCATCAAATTAGCAAAAATTGCAAAACTGTTCACTACAAACTATTGGGATGGGTGTACAATAGAGGTGGAAATACACAAGTAGAGCAACCCTGGTGTGCAGTCCAACAGCCCTTCAGTTCAGTGCCCATATATCCTTTTGTGAGTAATTCCATCCCCAGGATATATAACACAAGTTCAAGATCAAAGTATAATACTTGGCTTTATATCTCACAAAAAGAATCACAAGTCAGTTAAGAATATAGTCAAGGATATTCAACTGAGTTATTTGTAAAAATATTGAGTCAGAAGCAATCTAGTTATCCATCATTGTAAGAATGAGCCAGTAAAATGCAGTGGCTACATACTATAGCGTACTAGGCATTATTTACAAACAACAAACTATATATATATATATATATATATATATATATATATATATATATATATATATATATCAGCCTGGATAGATGTAAAAACACAACAGTGGGTAAAAATAGAGGACCTCCCCAAAACCTTTGATGATGTACTGTGAATTGAGAAGTGCTACTAGTTCACTCAACTTTCCACCAAGAAAGCCTAGTCAAGTGAGTACTTTAAAACACAGTTTTTACATTTATATGTGTTGACATATACAAAATGAAATACAATGCAGCCAATGAAAACAGGGCAATTCTTATGTACAGATGAATGATCTCCCAAAATACAAGAAGTGAAATGTTTAAGATGCAATATAAGGTATTAAGCATGCTACTTTTATGTTAAGCATTTGTATGGGAATATAATTATAATAAATATGTATTCATTTTTATCAATTTTGCATTTTTTTAATTTTTATTTTTATTAGTACATGTTTGCAGTATACAATGGTTAATTCATCATGAGAAGTTCCTTTATAAACTTAATTTTTTTAATCTCCTTCCCCTCCCCATTCTCCCCCTTGCCTCCATCTCTTGGGTGCCCTTCCCTTTACAAAAATCTACTTCCCTATTTCCTATTATCTATATTTTTTTATTTGTATTTGGGTTTCTTATAAGAGAAACAATATATACACATGTAATGACAGAAAGAGAGCAGTAAAATAAAATCAGGAATTGCCTCAAATGGGAAATTGAGAAGCCAAGGGACAAAGGTAGAAGATATTTACCTTCTACTCTATGCCTGATTTTGTAACTTTTAAAATTTTGTTCTGTTTGCATGTTGCTCAATCAAAATAAATAATTAAAGCAATAACAGAAATAAAATTAAAGTAAAATATACACAAATACTGAAACAAACTATTGCAGTCATTTGCCTGTACGTCTTTCATTCCCAACTGAAACAAGGACACAACAACATGGGTTTTTGTATATCTAAAACAGTTCCCTGGATAAAATAGGTATTCAAAAAATGTTGAATGAGGGAAGAATGGAAAAGACAAAAGGAGGAAGGAAATAAAAATGCGGTGGGTGAAATAAGGATGGTTATTACTTTCTTTACACCTTTCAGCAATTTTTCCATTTGCAAAGTTAATCTTTAACAGAAAAAAAAAATGATACTATGAAGAATGGGCCTGAATTACGGATGAAAGTTGCCAGGTAGGAGGAAATTGTAGTAGTCAGCTAGGAAATCATAACTAGGATATTGCCAAGAAACCAAAGGCTTTGCCCAGGTGTCTTCTCTAACACTTGCTTGATGCTATCTTAACCGCCATTTTGAATTCTGTCCGCTAAATCAGAATGGATACAGGAAGCTGATCAGTTGTAATGAGAATAATACAAGGTAAGCTGCCCATGGCTGCTGCTTCTCCTCTCTTTTTAAGCTAAAGTTTGAGTTGTTAGATTGCCTTCCCAAAGTAAGGGAAGGCAACTGAATACAACCCAGGATCACCAGGTGTCCAGTACCCAGTCTAGCAGGACTCTCCCATCTATCTCTCTAGCCACCTGCAGTCTATTCTTAAAGGCTCCAACCTTTAAACATTCATTTGGCCTCCCTCTCCTCCAAGTCTTTTGCTCTCCATTTCTTGACCCATTGTTCCAAATTCACTTTCCAGCTGCTCTCCGAGGCTTCACCTTTTTGAGTACCTTTTATGTGTTAAATATTGGACTCTGTTGCTGGGTTCCAGTGAATGTTGCTTAAAACACAAAAGGTTAAGCAGAGAGCAACTTTATTGATTAAACATCCATTTCCTTTCTTTTTGTTTTTGTAAGAACCCTTGATGTTGCCTCTGATTGACAGCCCCACCTGCACACCTCTGGCCCTGGATTCCCCTTGGTAATGTCACTGAGCAGTAAGTACAGAGCACCTCACCCACTCCACACAAGCCACAGAGCCTACATGTACAGCTTTCAAAGGAAAGGGAGGGGGAGTGCAACTTTTCTCTCTTTGTCTTTCTTTCTCCACTCCTTAGACAATATTTCCAGAAGTCCTTATTGAACGATGAAAAGTAAAAGGGAAAAAGGAAGAAAAAGCTTTCAGTAAGTACCCCTCCCTTTTATTTGCAGTTCTTCGGTGAGCTAGCAAGCCTTTGAATATGCTTTCAAGAAGGTGACAACCTTGTTACATTAGCTTTCCCTTCTCACCTCTCTGTGTGACCTAAAGATTCTTTACTGCAAGACTAACAAAATTACACCCATTAACAAGCTCGGCATGAGAGGCTCAGGACGTGGTGGCTCTGCCCTGTTGTCAGCTCATGATAATGACTACATCAGCGGGTTTGACTTGCCCCTGCTCTCTCCTAAAAGTGTAATATTGCAAATAATATGGTGCCACGTGGTCATTAGGGATAATCCTCCCTAGCATAGAAGCCAAATGTCCAGTTTATAATATGCAGTCAACAAAATGAGGTCAAATAACTCAAAATATTCATCTCTTTCTCCCTGGTGCAGCTATATTTACACTATCAAGTAAAGCTTATGCATAGGAATCAGGTCATCAGTGTGATCACTAGACTATCAGGACTGAGCAGGGTATTCAAAGGTGATAAATTCCCTTCAAGTAAATTCAGTCTCAATGCACCTCCTCCCCTGTGCTGCATCACCAATCTCACCACTGCTGGCACAATTTGGATCTTTGCAGGAAGAAAGTCTAGCGTGAGTCAGGTCGATAGATGAATGCTGTGGGACAAGAAATGATGCACAAAACTGAAATACCTCCAACTCTCTCCTCCAATGCTTATCAAGACCCAAATCTCTGACAGAGATTCACTCAAAGGTGCAGAGATGTACTGGAATCAGCTTTTCTTGATTTGCAAGAAATATGACATTTTCAATAATTTTTCATGTGAATTGTTAATCACAGCTATTATTAAAAATTAAACTTCCTATCAACCTTTGTTAAGTTAAATTTATTAGAAATATTTACTAAATAAATCATCTTAAAAACAAAGCTTCTTGAAACATTAGTCAGGGCAATTAGAGAAGAGGAAGAGATAAAAAGAATATGAACAGGAAAGAAGTTAAATTAGCATTATTTGCAGATGATGTGACCCTTTACCTAGAAGATGCCAAAAACTCCACCAGAAGGCTCCTAGGATTAATAACCAAATCCAGTAGTGCAGCAGGATGCAAAGTTAATACTCAAAAATCAAAAGTGTTCCCATATACCAATAACAAAATTACCAAGGGAAAATTAGGGAAATGATACCTTATACAATAGCATCAAGAAAAATAAAATACTTAGAATGACAGGAAATGGAAAGACATTCTTTTTCTTGGATAGGCAGAATCAATGTAGTCAAAATGGCCATACTGTCAAAACTGTTACATTGATTAGAGCAACTCCAATCAAAATACCAATAGCATTCCTCATGGAACTACAGAAAAGTCCTAAAATTCATATCAAAGCAGAACAGATTTACAATAGCAAAAGTAATGCATCACAATCCCAGACTTCAAGTTATACTACAAAACTACAATGATAAAAGATAAAAACAGTGTGGTGCTGAGAGAAGAAGAAGAAAGAAGAAGAAGAAGAAGAAGAAGACGAAGAAGACGAAGAAGACGAAGAAGACGAAGAAGAAGAAGAAGAAGAAGAAGAAGAAGAAGAAGAAGAAGAAGAAGAAGAAGAAGGAAGGAAGAGGAGGAGGAAGAGGAAGAGGAGGAAGAGGAGGAGGAGGAGGAGGAGAAATGAAATTGACTTATGGGCCAGTAGAACAGAATAGAGGATGCAGAAACAACTCCAGGCACACTCAGCTACCTGATCTTTGACAAAAGGGCTGTATCTTTTTGCTAGAGGAAAGATAGCCTCTTCAACAAATGGTTCTGGGAAAACTGACTATCCACATGCCAAAGATAGAACCTAGACCCAAGTCTCTTACCTAGTATTAAACTAAAATCAGATGAAAACCTAAATATTTAATGAGAAACATATTCTTCTGGAAGACAAAATAGATAAAACTCTTAATGACATAAGTATAGAAAAAGACTTTCTGAACAGATCCTTAGTTTCGTAAGAAATAATATCAAGGGTCAACAGATGGGATAATATCAAATTAAAAACCTCTCCATAAAGAAATAAATCAGCCACAAGGACAACCTACAGTACGGGAAACAAAATTTTTCCAGCTACTCTACAGAAGGACTAATGTCTACAATATACAAAGAACTCAAAAACGCAGACCCCAAAATTTAAAGACATAATCAAAAATGGGTGTCTGAAATAAATTGCACTTCTCAGATGGAGAAATACAAATGACCAAAAAATATACAAAAAAATGTTCAACATTGCTGGTCTTTCGGGAAGTACAAATTAAAACAACACTGAAGTTCTATTTCACTCCAGATAAAATGGCCATTATCAAGAAATCAACCATAACAAATGCTGGAGAGACTGCAGAGAAAAAAAAAACCCCTTCTTCATTATTGGTGGGAGTGTAAACTGCTACAGCCACTATGGGAATCAGTGTGGAGATTCCCCAAAAAAACTAAAAATAGAAATTCCACTTAACTTTGTATCCAGCTACATTACTGAATTTAGTTATTATACCTAGGAGTCTTTCAATGGAGTTTTGGGGGTCTTCTATGTAGAGTATCATGTCATCTGCAAATAATGAAAATTTAACTTCTTCTTTTCCTGTCCTTACTCCTTTTGTTTCTCTCTCTTGTCCAATTGCCCTGGCTAGTATTTCCAGCACAATAAGAAATAGGAGTGGTGATAATGGACAACTTTAACTTGTTCCTGATTTTAGGGTAAAGGCTTTCTAACAAAAAAAGTAAAAGATCTATTGAGGGAAAATTATAATACTCTGAAAAATAAATTGAAGGGGACCTCAGAAAATGGAAAGACAACCCTTACTCATGGATAGGAAGAACAAACATTGTAAAAATGGCCATTCTCCAAAAATTACTGTACAGATTCAATGCAATCCCAATCAAAATACCACTAACATACCTCATAGATCTAGAGAAATCACTTCTAAAATTCACCTGGAACCAGAAGAGACCTAGAATATCAAAGGCAACTCTAAGCAGCAAAGGCAAGGCAGGAGGCATCACATTTGACCCAGCTAGTCCACTTCTAGGAATATTCCCAGAAGAACTGAAAACATCATACCACAGTGATGTATGTGCACCCATGTTTATAGCAGCACAATTTGTAATAGCCAGATCTTGGAAACAACCTAAGTGCCCATCAACTGAGGAATGGATTAAAAAGTTGTGGTATTTTTATACAATGGAGTACTACTCAGCTATAAAGAATGATCACATTGAGATATTTATAAATAAATTGGATGCAACTTGAGACCATACTCATAAGTGAAATAAATCAAACTCACTTGTATAAATACCGCATAGTCTCCCCAGTGTAAGAAATGGTACGAGTACATAAGATGCAAAATCCCCAATAAATACAGTGGAAGGATAAGAATCTGCTCAAAGGGGAAAAAAGTAATAACTCATGGTAAAGGAGAAAAAGGAAAAAGGAAAAGAAAAAATATCTAAAATTGAATGAACACACAGGATGGCTAAGATGATTATGCTACAAATTCTATAAGTTCTTGGAATAGAACAGTTAACATTCATAGGATTGGAACAATTGTGCATGTTAGTGACTGGTGCTCTGAGGAACTCTTGAAGATCATTATGCAAAATAGCAACCCTAGGTATGCTCATATCACCTTGTTTTGAAGGCCTATATCATCATTATTTTGAGTTCTTTGCTATTGTTATTTATTTGTCTTTTTTGTTTCCTGTTTTTCTAGTAATCTATTTTCTTTTTTTATTTTTTTATGTTTTTCCTCTAATACACAAAGGATAGGTACACATGTAGAGGTTTATACATGAGTAGAACTTCTCCTAAACATTTTAAGAGAATTGATTATATTATGCGTGATGAAATGAACAGCTACCTTGAAGAAAAAGAGACATTATGGTATCCATTTATGATTTCCTATCATTGTGCTGCAAAAACCACTAATGCTTTTATTCTTTGTTTAGAGTGGTTTTAGTCTGTTTTGCATAATTTAATTTCAACATACATGAAGGTATGGGCAGCTATTTTGAAGAGAACAAGAAACATTATGGCAGCCATTGTTGATTTTCCTATTGTCTGGTATGGCCTGTAATGCCTTCATTACTCTGTTCTGATCATTTTAATACTATTTTGTTTTGTATGAATTCATTGTGTGTGACAATTTGGACAACCATTTAGAAGAAAACCAGAGACATTGTGGTACCACTTGTTAATCTCCTGTTGTCTTGCTTTGAAATCTGTGTCACTTACATTGTTTCTTCTGATCTACTTTATTCTGTTTTGTTACAATTAGTTTTAACCTCTTTAAATTAAAAATTTAAAAAAAGAAATTCCATTCAATCCAGCTATATTCCTTTTCTAGGTATCTTCCCAAAAGAGTCCAAGATATCATACTACAGTCATGTATGAGCATTCGTGTTCATAGCAACACAATTCATAATAATTACATCTTGGAAGCAGTCTATATACCCATCAACAGATGAATGTATAAAGAAAATATGGTATTTATACACAATGGTCTACTACTCTACTATAAAGAAGGATAAATAAAAGGAAGGAAAATAAAAGCCCCTTGAGAACATAATGCTAAGAGAAGTAAATCAGACACTCAAGCTTAAATACTGCACAATTTCTCTTACATGAGAAATTCAATGTATAAATAAAATCCAAAATAAAAGATAAATAATAGGATATAAAGAGACAAAAGAAAAGTTATTTGTAACCTAACATGGATTCCACACAAGCCCAGATCTTTGTGTACATCTTTCAAAAGAAAGTGAGGGGAGAAACATGTAACTTTTTAAATATAATTGTCCTATGTGTTTTATATTTTTGACCTGCTGGTATGGCTTTTATTCTGTATACATGATAATTAACCTTATAAGTTTTTATAACATAAATAAATAATCTGATACTTAGCTGACAGAACGGAATGGTGGAAGGGAAGGGGAAAAAAGAATTCAGATGTGTTATATGCAGGTACCAATTCCTCACAATGAATATAATTATTATGCATTATAAATATGTAGTAATAAAAATTTTAAAATTAAAGACAAGTCAAAATAAGCTAGTAGATTTAAAACTGAAAAAGTCCATAATGACATTTTTAAAAAGGTAATAAATATTTAAAGCTCACCACTCCTTAATTATTTTATTGCATTTTACTATCATCTATGCACTTGTTACTGACATTTATTGATTTTGCATGTTGGAAATACTGTATCTGAGTGTACTATTACATATCTATGCCAACTCTATAGTATTTAAGGATATCATGCTGGTAGCTTGAAATAAGTCATAGTGAGAGGATTTACACCACAGAAATTGGCAAATGCTACAAATCAAGATTTAATTTATTGTTGTATTGATTATTAAGACAATGGCTCAGATTTATGGTTTGGTGGAAAAATTCATCTTATTTTTACAGCTTATTTTTTAGGACTCAGCGGAAAATTGTCTTTCACATTTTAAAGGGTTATAAAAGAAGAACTAGGAGGAAAAAGGAAGAAGTCAGAGGTAGAAGAAAACGTAGCTCTTTTCTATAAGAATCCAGATGGTGTATATTTTACTCTTCATGAACTTTATGTTTCAATTATATTGCTATGCATTGTAGATCAAAAGTAGTCACTGGGCTTAGCTATGCTTTAAAGTTTATTTATGAAAATCAGCGATTGGTCAAATTTTCCCCAAGGACATAGATTGCCAATTCTCGAGCTAAAGTTAAAAAGTATTCTGAAAGAACCAATTGACTATATGGAATTGACAATAAAGGTTATTTTATATTTTATTATGATTTGTATTTTTTGCTGGAAACTGTTTAGATAAATAAAATTTATAATTAAAATGCATACATATGTGCATTTGTTGAGAAGCAATGTTTTATTCACCAGCATACTGTTGCTTAAAGCCCACTTCCTTCACAATCTGTAATTCATGCTACCCTCTCTCTTCTCAGAAACACTCTGCTGAGCCTTAAGGCATACCAACTAGAAAGATGAATGAACTAGGAAGATGAGGCCCTGTTCTCCAGTAATGCACAGTCCAGAGCAGGACACCAGCCACATCAGACAAGCAGATGGACAAAGCCACAGGGAGAAGCACAGATGACCCAAGGGTTGTGGGGCAAAGAGAACCAAACAGCAATTTTCATGGTTCCAGGAAACTCCACAGAGGGCAGTTGAATTAATACACACAAAACATCATGAGCTGGTTGTTATCTCCAGCATGCATACGGGCAAGCTGAGTTGCAGAGTTTTCATTAACTTGCCCAAGGTCATAAAGCAGATAAATGCAGGAGTAAGATTCAAAGCCAGAGCTATTGTGACACCAAAGTTCTTGTCGTTCAGCTCACTCCTAACCCCTTACTCACAGAAATACGGCAATCAGATGGGTGAAATGGCACACGTGGGTGAAATTCCAGCACTCAGCAAGTTGGACTACATAGCACGATCCTATCTCAAGAAAGGAAAGAAAAAAGAAAGAAAGAAAGAAAGAAAGAAAGAAAGAAAGAAAGAAAGAAAGAAAGAAAGAAAGAAAAAGGGAGGTAGGGAAAGAAGGAGGGAGGAAGGAAGGGAGGAAGAAAGAGAAAGAAAAGAAAAGAGAAAAAAGGAGGGAGGGAGGGAGGAAAGGAGGGGGAAAAAGAGACAGCTAGGATGAAGATGTATAAATACTGCATTTTATTTACTTATTCATCTGCTGAGCATGTGAGTTGTTTTGAAGATTCAACTATTATAAATTGTGCTGCTATGAAGTTGGCACTTTTCTTCATAGGTCCCCTTCCTCTTTAGTATCTCTGAATATATTTATTATTTCCTCCGAAAGTAATTTAAAATGTTTAAAGAACACATGTCTCTGAATGTAGCTCTAAAGTGGTAACAGTGGTGAATTGAACTGTGACCAAATTAAAAGCTCTGACATAACATTAACATATCCATATACTTATTGTTTATGAAGACAGTTCTTGAAAAGCTGATCAACCACTCTTTCCACAGTGTCTGGCAAAGGGCCTATGATGTAGGAAGAGTTGTGTCAAAATGATTGAGTGATTGGTGAGCCTAAAATAGGCCACAGACACTCACATGCCTGTCACCTACAGATCTCACAGTGGGGAAGTCTATCTCTAGACAGCCAGGGAATCCCCAAAAGCTCAGCTACTTGCATCTCCACCCTAACTCCAACAAGAGCCTGTTTGATGCAATGCTAATATACTTAACCGTTGGTGCAATGCTCATATACTTCACCGTTCACAGAGATGTAAAAGAAAGCAAAATTCTTCACAGTCTCCCTTGCAAATTTCCTCTGGAGTAAACGTTCTTAAATTTTGGTGTGAATCAGAATTGCCTGGGAGCTTGTGTAAATCATCATTCTCTGGTCCACTCTGAGATAGTCTGATTTAGGTCTCCAATCAGAACGGAATCCCTTGGTCAAGAATCTTCTAGAGATACTCAGTTCCTATGGCAAATAATTTCTTCCATCAAGCCTAACAAATTGATGTGCCACAGATCCCCAAACCCTTTAATCTGTAGTTCTGAAATTCAAAAGCTCTGAAATCTAAAATCTTTACATAACTCATCTGTCAGGAAAACATGTTGTGAACTGAGCTCATTTGGGGGTAAAACCTGACCTCAACTCACTAGAAGCATTTTCAAGTCTTTGATTGCCTAACCACCTGTATTCAAATGTTTTTCCGTGGAAATAGTAACATGATGATTTCAATGTATGACTCCATAGCTTCTCAGAGTGCCCCAAAATATAAAATCCATGCTCCATTTTACTTTCCCAAAAATGTAAACATTTCACTTATGAAATATGCTTAGATCCAACTCAAGATACACCTGTGGACCCAAATGAAATTCCTTATAACTTTGGTAACTCTAACAGCAAAGGTTTTATTTCCTGAACATTTATTCTAGGAATTGCCTCCATTTTTCCAAGGCAGCTTGGTCTTCAGAAAGGAAGAGGCAGAAATACTGCAAATTGCAGTGACCGCTGGTATTCTTGTATTTGAAAGTGCTGTTATCTTCAGGACAACAATCCAGCATTCAATTTGATCCCAACAAATACATGCTGAATAATAAGTGAGCAAATGAATGGAAAAGAAGAAAAAAAGCAGGAAGATAGGGCACAGTCTATTACTGATTCCAGGAACACAGCTAAGACACAGGAGCCTTCTCTTACAGAATGGGCCTTGAGTGGTAAATTCACAGAAAGTAAAAGGGCAAAATTGAGTGAACATCTGGATTCTTTCTCTTCTTTATTCTCTTTCCCCTTTTTCCTTCAAAATACTCAACAAAGTTTTCATTATATATTCTGTGTATTTATTTTCCATCACTCTCCAGAGAGAGTTCTGTGGAAATAGAAGTCATACATTTTCCTCTTTCCTAATTTATACCCAGTCCCTAAAGTCATGCCTAAAGCAACTGGATACATATTCCTTGAACAATGAATGAATGAATGAATGAATGAATGAACAAGTCTGGGATATGTAATCTAGCAGCTGACAGAGAATTTATGTTTTCAGATCCACCCCCCAAGCTTGGTTTTCCCAAAGCCCCCACAGGAGTAAGCAAAAAAACTTGGGAGGATGGATCTTCTGCCTCACTGAAACAGAAGATCTTATCAACATATCCCAAAAGAATCTATTCACCAATCCATCCCAGACAACTTGTTCTTCTGAGAAATTACTGAAATTTACTAAATTCTAAAAAATTTCTGCTGCTAGAATTCTGCTCTACTGTTTTGGATGGCCTGGGGGAAAAAATAATCCACTTTGTCTCTACCCCTCCTGCCCTTATGCTGATTTCATTTTTCATTCCATAAAGTCCCAGGAGAGATTTTCTAGAGTAGAAAAATAAATACCAATGCTTTCATAAATTTTTCTGTAATCATGAAGCTTCTTGGCAAACAGTAAAAGAAAAGGGGAAGTAATCTTCTCTGAATGCAATTTAAAAGAAAATTAGATGTCCTTCCACCTGGAAAATCAAATGGCTTCAAGAGAAGCCTCTCTGGTTCCTCAGCAAGGATTTGTTTTGGTAAGTAATTGGTAGAACATCAATGTGTTTATAGCATTATCATTAAGGTCCTAATGAAGATGGAAAATTAAAACATTTCACCAAATGCTGATATAATTCATATGATAATTTCCTAAGCTTCTAGATTCCAAATTCTCATCTTTTCTCAGGAAAAACAAATAATCAAAAGAAAGCAATTTTTAAAGGCTTTGGTGTCCAAAAAAAATGGATTTGCCTGACTTAATGCATATAATTCCAGAAACAAGGAAAGGCAAAAATAGACCTTTCAATATAATTTTAGAGAAGTGAGCTCCAATATATCATACAGCCTTTGTAATTAAGAAGGATGTGTCAAGACTGTGCACACCCCAGCAAAATCCCAGCACATGGGGCACACTTGGAACTCCACTCCCAGGCAGTAAGACCACACCCTGCATCTGAAATCACCCCAAGACACACAAGAGGGACCAGCGGGCCTAACTGGACTCCACTCAGCGAAGTCCAAACAGTGAGCAGGGTCCAGAATCTACCCCTGGGCCCTGACCACATGTGCCTCTGCAGGATTCCATCACAAGGGGCAAACTTGGAACTCTGCTTCCAGGCAAACCTTGGACTACAGCGGGTTATCTGTGCTACCTTCAAGGGAAATTAAGTGACTGCCTCACTGAAACAGAAGATCTCAGCTGGCTCCAATCAGTGTGATGAGTATGCCACTAAAATAGAGGTGTACAGTGGGTAAATAGGGCCAGTAGTAAAGCTCCCTCCAACTAACTGTAACACCTTGGTAAGTCTGACAAGAGTGAGGGTGACCCCTTCCTACATACAGAAAACATCAGGCAGAGTGAGGAGTGTGCCAAGAAGGACTCCCCCAACTTGAAGAAAATCAAAAGGGCTTATGAGACACACAGGCACACAATAGTGACACAGTAGGGCCTCAGCCAACACAAACACTATAGACAGGGAGATTTGATGACCTGGAATAACCTGAAGATAAAGTACTAGCAGGAACTAATACTTGACCTACATCAATACTACTAGACTTGTCAGCCCAGGAAGAATATAGGACTCACCCAACAGGCCCTGCAGCAGGGAGTCAGGTGACTGGCCCAACTGTTCATTGTGGGACCCAGCAACTGGACAAACATCAACCTTGCATTAGGACCCCAAGATACACACTACCAACAGTTGACACTAGTGGGTCTGAAGGACCAAACACTAACTCAAAAGAGGAAAATGACAAAACAAAAAAGCAAAATGTAATCTCAAACACCTAGTCCACCAGGAGCAAGTACAGGAGACACTGAAATAGAAGACTCCAAAAGTAACACACCAGAAATCTCTGAAAAGATAGTAAATGAAATAAAAAAAAAAAAATTCCATGAGGCCATAGAGAAAACCAAATTAAAAGTACTCTCCCATGTAAAGATACAAATAACAACCTTAGTAAATGAGTTGCTGAGCACAGCTAAAGAAGAAATAGAGAAAAAAGTACAGGGGCATGGGAAACTTATTGAAACCTTGAATGAACAATATAGAAAACAAGCAGAATTCATGAAGCAAACTGAAAGAGACATCCAAGAAACAAAAAATTCTATTCAAAGCATGCAAAACTGTTTAAATGAAGCTGAGGATATGGTTTCAGACCTTGAGGACAGGATCGCAACCAGTGATCATGAAAGGAAAGAACTTTTAAAAATAACAAAACAACATGAAATGAAAATCCAGAAGCTTCCAGATGATGCCAAGAGCAACAATGTAAGACTAATAGGCATTAGTGAAGACACTGGAGTTAATGCAAATGACATAACTAAAATATTCACAGAAATAATAGGAGAAAATTTCCCAAATATGGGGAAAAAAACAGATATGCAAATAAGTGAGGCATATACAACACAAAAGAGTCACAACCAACATAAATCTACATCCAGACACTTAATAATTAAGATCTCAGACATACAACATAAAAACAGAATATTAAAAGCAGTTAGAGAACGACACAACTCACCTATCAAGGAAAGCCTATTAGAATCACAGCAGACTTTTCAGCACAAACCCTCAAGTCAAGAATAGCTTGGAGTGACATACTTCAAGCCCTGAAAGAAAACAATCCTGAAAGAAGTCAATCCGACTGATGTTCCCAGCAAAACTTTCATTCAAATTTAATGGAGAAACAAGATACTTCCATGACAAAGAACAACTGAAGAAATTCACACCCACCAAACCAACCCTAGAAAGAGTATTGAAAGACATACTAGACAGAGATAAGAATGACCACAATTCCCAGAACAACAGAAAGAAAACACCAAGTAGGACAAGCAATTAAATAAGGGGGAAAATCAGAAAACAAACAATTGGAACATAACATGGCGAAGTCGAACCAATGCATGTCAGTGATATCCATAAATGTAAATGGCCTCAATTCAACTATCAAAAGAAATAGGTTGACAGCATGGATCAAGAAACATGATCCCACAATATGCTGTATACAAGAAACACATCTGACTCAAAAGGAAACTCATAGATTAAAAGTCAAAGGATGGAAAACAGTATTCCATGCAACAGAAACCCCCAAAAAACAGGGGTAACTATTCTATTTGCAGACAATGTGAACTTCAAACCTAGAATGATTAAAAGAGACAAAGAAGGTCACTACATACTCGTAAGTGGAAAAATTCAAGAAAAGAACTAACAATTATAAATATATATGCACCAAACACAGGAGCACCCAACCATATAAGACAGATACTAATGGACATGAAAAACCAAATATACAAGAACACAATTATTATAGGGGACCTTAACAGCCCATTGTCACAAAGAGATAGATCAACTAGACAGAAAGTCAGCAAATAATAGAATGGAATCATACCTGTGAGCAATTGGACTCATTAGATGTGTACAGATTGTTCCACCCAACCACATCAGAAAACACATTCTTCTCAGCTGCGCACGGGACATTCTCCAAAATAGACCATATATTATCCCATAAAACATTCTTAAGTAAATGCAAAGGTATTGAAATTATCCCATGCATAATATCTGACCATAGCACATTGAAATTGAAAATTACTAGCAAAAGAAATTGCAAAGCCTGCATAAATACATGGAAATTAAATAACAAGCTTTTAAACAACCAGTGGGTTACAGAGGAAATTAAAGAAATAAAGAAATACCTACAATTTAATGAAAATGCAGAAACGATATACTATAATCTGTGGGATGTAATGAAAGCAGTCTTAAGAGGGAACTATATAGCAATAAATTGCAATATCAAGAAAATAGAACAAGCACAAATATACAACCTAATCCTTAATCTCAAGCTTCTAGAAAAAGAAAAGCAAGTTAAACCCAAAGCTCATAAAAGAGGAAATTGTAAAGATTAGAGCAGAAATCAATGCAACTGAAACTTAAAAAAAACAAAAAGAATGAATCAAAAGCTGGTTTTTTGAGAGAATAAACAAAATTGACAAATCTCTAGCTAAACTTATTAAAAAAAAGAAAAAAGCTCAAATTCACACAATAAGGACTGAAAAGGGGGAAATTACTACAAATCCCATGGAAATTCAAAAGATCATGAATACCTACTTTGAAAATCTCTACTCACATAGAGTGGAAAACAGAGAAAATGGATAGATTTCTAGAAACATATGAACTACCAAAGCTCAACCAAGAAGATATAGCAATTTTGAATAACCCAGTATCAGCTATTGAAATTGAAAACATAATTAAAAACTTACCAACAAAGAAAAGTCCAGGTCCTGATGGAGTCACAGCTGAATTCTACAAGAAATTTAGAGAAGATTTGATGCCAATACTCCTTAAACTCTTCAATAAAATTGAAAAGAAAGCAATTGTCCCTAAATCATTTCTGGAGGCAAGTATTACTCTCATACCAAAACCAGAGAAAGACTCAACCAAAAAGAAGAACTATAGGCCAGTCTCACTAATGAACATTGATACAAAGGTTCTCAATAAAATGCTAGCAAATAGAATGCAGCAAATCATCAAGAAGATTATACATCATGAACAAGTGGGGTTCATTCCAGGAATGCAGGGATGGTTTAACATACGCAAATCAATAAATGTGATACACCACATCAACAGAGCCAAAAACAAAAGCTACATGGTCATTTCAATAGATTCAGAAAAAGCTTTCAATGAAGTCCGAAACATCTTCATAATAAAAACCCTTCAGAAACTCAGAATACACCATGTCTACCTCAACCTTATAAAGGCCATCTATGACAAACCAACAGCCAAAGTTATACTAAATGGACAAAAACTGAAAGCTTTCAATTTAAAATCAGGAACAAGACAAGGATGTCCACTATCACCACTCCTTTTCAATATAGTTCTGGAAACACTAGCCAAGGCAATCAGACAAGAGAGAGAAATAAAAGGAATAAAGATAGGAAAGGAAGAAGTTAAATCACTATTTGCAGATGACATGATACTCTATATAGAAGACCCCAAAAAACTCCATTAAAAGACTATTAGAGGTAATAAACAAAGTCAGAAGTGTAGCTGAATACAAAGTCAATGCTCAAAAATCAATAGCTTTCCTGTAGACAAACAAGAAACTCACCTAGAGAGAAATTATGGAAATATCACCCTTCACAATAACATCTAAAAAAATGAAATATTTAGGAATCAACTTAACTAAGAATGTAAAAGACCTATATGCTGAAAATTATATTACTCTAAGAAAGGAGATTGAAGAGGACATTAGAAAATGGAAGGATATTCCCTGCTCTTGGCTAGGAAGAACCAACATTGTGAAAAAGGCCATACTCCCCAAACTGTTATACAGATTTAATGCAATCCCAATCAAAATATCATTGACATACCTCACAGATATAGAGGAAAAAACTCCTAAAATTCATTTGGAAACAAGAAACCTAGAAAAGCAAAGGCAATTCTGGGCAATAATGGCAAGGCAGGAAGCATCTCGATTCCTGACTTGAAATTGTGCTACAAAGCCACGGTGATAAAATCAGTATGGTACAGGCAAAGAAATCGACCTGAGGATCAATGGAACAGATTAGAAGATGTAAGCACAACTACAAAGACACTCAGCCGCCTGATATTTGACAAAGGGCTAAACATGTTCACTGAAAGAAGGATAGCCTCTTTAATAAATGGTGTTGGAAAAACTGGCTCTCCACATGCAGAAGACTGAAACAAGATCCATGCCTATCACCATGTACAAAACTAAAGTCTAAGTGGATCAAAGACCTAAACATTAAAACAGAAACACTAAATCTACTGGAAGATAAGGTAGGTAGAAGCCTTGGAGACATAAGAGTGGGGAGAGAATTCATGAGCAAAATGCAAACTGCATGGGAAACACTTCAGAGAATCAACAACTGGGATCTCATATTATTGAAAAGTTTCTGCACTTTAAAGGAAATCACCAAGTGAAAAGTGAAAAGAATAGCTGCCATCAAGAAATCAGCTGATAACAAATGTTGGCGAGGCTGCGGGGAAAAAGGATCACTGCACCACTGTTGGTGGGAGTGTAGACTGGTGCAACCACTATGGAAATCAATATGGAGAATTTTCAGAAGACTAGGACTGGAAGCAACATTCAACCCAGCTATTTCCCTCTTGAGTATTTTCCCAGGAAAAGTGAAAAGGTCATATCACAGTGATATATGTGCACCCATATTTATAGCGGCACAATTTGCAATAGCTAAATCTTTTGGGGGGGTACCAGGGATCAAACTCATGACCCAGTGCTTGCCAAGCAGGCGCTCAGGTTGCTGAGCTAAATCCCTGGCAGTAATAGCTAAATCTTGGAAACAGCCAAGATGCCCATCAACCACAGAATGATGAAAAAGATGTGGTATTTTTATACAATGGAATATTGCTCAGCTATGAAAAAGGATGATCTTGAGGCTTTTGCAGGTAAATGGAGACAACTTGAGACTATCCTCATTAGTGAAATAAATAAGAATCATATTTATAAATATCACATTGTATCTCTAGTGTAAAAAGTAATAAGAAGTGTAGGAGTAACAAAACCCAAAATGTATAATTACTACTATAAAAAAGAGAAGAAAAGAAAGTATTCTAAAGGATATAACTGCATGTATGTTTAAGTGTGTAAGATAGATGACCATATTACTGTTTTTTTCAGATTGTTGAGCAGAACAGTTAACAGTTCATTTGAATGTCTACTTTGTATGCTTTAATTTTGTAACTTGAACAACTATTTCCAAGATGACAGTATGTTATTTATCAAGTAGTGATTTCTTAGTGGTTTTTTGTCCTTTTCTTTCTTTCCTTTGGAATTCTGTATTGTTGCTGCCCTTTTTTCTGTTTTGTTTTGCTTTGCTTTCCCTTTACATAACATTTTTTGAAAAAGCAGGGTGTGTCAAACACATTTCTGAATACTCCGGCTATTTTACTACCTCATCTATCTATAGCATTTACTTCACCATATGAAATCTGCATCCAATCTGCATGCCTTTCTATAAAGACTGAAGACATGTAGTAATTAGAAACAACAAAATGATCTTAAAATGTAGGTGCGGGTAATCCTTGCAGTTTGCATTCTTCACATTGGTGTTGTAGCAAAATTACAAGTGACCGCCAAGCCACACCTTCCAGAGTGACTGGTAAAGTAGTCAATATTAAGTCAATATATGCCGAGAATCATCCTCACTACTGTATCTTTTCAGACTAGCCCCACAAAAAATAAGCTATCTTTTATATGCTATAAAGTAGAGACTAACATGGGTGAAAGGAGCTTTCCCAACCAGAGGAAGTCTTGATGCTAACTGATAAGAATTTATTACCTAGAGATGTTTCTAGTGTTCCACTGTCATGTCACAATCTTAAAGAAAAAGTCAGGGAAAGACCAAAAAAAGTGGGAAGAAGGAGGTAGAGAAGAACGCATAATGGTAATCAAAAGAAATCTAAAAAAAAGTCATGCTTGTTATTTTTGTAAGCATTAAGAAAGAGCAACACTTAGAATAACAATAACAACCCACGTTTTTCACCTATAGTAGATGCTTCAGGAATTATAAAGATATAATAATTTACACAGAAAATAGAACACTAATTGTTAAAGCTTTAAAATATTCACATTTATTAATAAACATGTAGTCAAGTAACACATTAGTAAAAATGACAATTATCTATTTTTAAGAAATGTATTTTAAATAGTCAAGGAATTCTAAATTCTTAAGCAGACTTATTTCCAGCTAAGCATCTAGATCATCTTCAGCTGCCTAATCAACCAAGCAGAGGCATGTCATGCCCTGAAGCCTGGGTATTTAAGCCCAACTAACTCTTTCTATTTCTGTGACTTCTGGCAAGATGCCCAACCTCTCTGGTCCTGAAATTTTACAGCTGTAACATAGGAGGAGTAATATTGCATAATGTCTTGTGACTAGTAAATGAAGCAATAGAATAGTTTCAAGATGCCACAGTGTAACAAATATTTTATACTCTAGAGCAAAATGGGAGGATGAAAACAATGTATGGATTCTTGATTGTTGAGTTAAAGGTTAACCTTTGATTTGCATATGATACCTTTTCTACTTTGTTGTTAAAAATCTTCATTCTGTTACTTAAGAGTTGGAAAAATCTTCATTCCATTACTTAAAAGCTCTTTCTCTCAGCATGGTTTTAGTAAATGGTTACTGTTTTAATTTTGTTCTCTGTTCCCATTTTCCTCAGTTGGCAAAATAAGTACTGTTATTTCTGCACGTTTTCTCTTAACTATGACTGATCCTTGAAATCCAAAAGTCGTAATACTGAGGTAATAATAGGTGGATGACAGAGGTCCCCACATGAACCTAGCGTATGGTTGTAGAAAGATTCAGCTGTGTTTGAAAATAGCAAAAGTTAGCTTACTTATTTGAAGAACTAAAAAAACTTAGAAGAAAAAATATTAAATGATAAGAAATAGCCTTAAAAGAACTACCAGTTAATGATCACTGACCAAAGTCAGAGGTTAATTCAAAGGTCAGTATATTATCTGTTGCCTGGATTTATATTTTCCTTGATAAAACCTCTCTGGATCTTTCAAGGGGGTCACAGTAAAACTAAAAGCACAGTTTCCCTGAATTCCATAAGCCACTGGAGTTGACAGGGAAGACGTACTGCTTAGAAGTTTGAGGAAATGCACTTCATGCAAACTGGGAGAGGGTTTCTCCCAGCTTGGGTGGTCTCACCCTGGAGGAACCCTGAGCAAGCTCAGTAGGGCTGTCAGTGGTGAGCAGCAGCCTCTGAAGCACACCCAAGGAGCCCTCCCCCTCCAGGAAGCTCCTTTGATGACGAGCTCCGGTCACCACGGTAACAGGGCAGCACCTTCAGGTTGCGTACTTCACCAAAATACACCAACCCCGGAGAGAAGAAAAACAACCAGCAACAAGCAGTAGCTAAGATATGTTTGCGAGAACATAAGAGGACCTGGAAACACAAGGGGACCAGGAGAGCCAATGGAAACCAGGAGGCAGAGACTACAGAGCAGAGAAGAAAGGTCAATACCTGGAAAGTACTATTTGCTACTGTTAGGTGCATTTCATGAAACTAAGTCCCATATTTCCAGTTGTATGACATCGGCCAAGTCCCTTAACTTTTCAGAGTCTCAATTTCCTCACCTGGAAAACAGAGTAACAACAGAATATCTTTTAGAATGAAACAGGATGATTTAGTCATAATATTTCTTAAATGTTAAAGTACAGTATGAATATAGTTATAGGTCACTGAATGACAGAGACAGATTCTGAGAAATAGTGTCATTAGGTGCTTTTGTGCAAACACCATAGAATGTGCTTACCACGCGCCTAGGCAGTATAGCCTACCACACCTCTGGGCTATCTAGTGTAAAGTGTATAATATATAAAACAGGGGTCATTTTATGTGCAGTTCACTGTCTACTGAAATATCCTTATGCGGTATGTGCCTGTATTAGCTTTAATATTAACAGTGGATTATTATGCAACTTTCAGTGCTGGCATTCTCTGAGGATTTAACCTGAAGTACATCCATTTCAGATCTCACAGCTGAAAGGATGTCTTCAAGGAGAAAGAATGAAGAGGGAATGAGCTAACTGGATTAGAAAGTGGGAGGGAAAGAAAAACCCACCCAGTTACACCCAGAGGACCCATGAGCCATGGATGCAGGGTGGAACTGTGAAGGAAGGGAAGAAATACATTGTGTATATTCTGGTTATATATAAAACCCTATTACGAAGAAATTATCACTCCTGTTTTTGAGATAAGGCAAATAAGACTCAGGTTAATGCCATAGCCACGATCACACAGCAAATAAAAGACAAAGCTGATGTTTATAATCTATATATTTCTGGCTCTAAAATGCCATGGCTTTATTCTTCTTTTCCTTTTTTTCTTCCTTCCTTCCTTCTTTCTTTCCTTCCTTCTTCACTCTCTGTCCTTCTTTTTGTTGTTGTTGTTGTTGTTGCATCTATATAAAAACAACATAGTTTACAGAGTCTCCACAGTGAGAGCAATCATTTCTCAAACAAGATGACAAGTAAGTCACTAAGCATGTTACACCAAGCCCCACGCCTTCACAGCGCTGCAAGCCCACTCCAAATCTTTCTGCACTCAGTAGCTGCCTTTGGCTCCCCATAAAAGATTCCTCCAGCTATGTTTGTACTACTTTCTAAAAATGTTCTTTTGGGTGGTAAAATGTTTTATTTGTTTGCATGGGTGTATCCTGAAAACAGTAAAACAAGCTCACTCAGATAAAAAATAAAATTCTTTCCCTGTGTAAATGCGATACATGTAGCCAGCCAGGAAAAGAACTTAAATTCAGGACATATAAGCTGAGTGAGAATGAAACCAACAGTCAGTGATGAGAGGAAAGCCACAGGCCTGTGGCTTCCTGCTCTGGAGTGTCGCAGTGCCAGGGAGATGGCGCGGGGCTGTATTCACGGTGGGAAGACCTTGTACCATTATTCGGAGCTTTATGAAATGGGGTATGTAGGCAAGCACATGTGGTATTAATAGGAAAGATGCAGTCCCCTTGGCTGCCTTTCAAGCATCACTATTTGGATAATTTGGGGACTTATTTTTTTTAACTTTGAGAAGTTCTCCTAGGACTAGGCTGATTATAAGATGAGAATATATTCTGGACTCTGCCAACAGAGAAAACTTGGCTGAATCAGATGATTTTTTTAAAAATTGTATATACTTCTGCTAAGGAAAGATCTGCTTCCCCCTAATTACCCCCTCCCCTTTCAGAGACCAAACTCAAATTCAAGAGTTTAAATCTTTCCTTCACAAAATGAAAGACTTTCAATGTTCTTCCCAAATAAAATCCCTGGTGCTCTTTGTTGGATGCCAAGCCAAATGTTGAAAACAATCACACTTCTGTAACCTAAAATGCCCTGAATTAATGGATAACTCCTTCCCAAAGAGCCAAAACCCTACCCAGTGTACTTACTTCTGGCAGTTCACTAAATTGTGTTCGACCGCACTAGTCCCTGCTTCACACTCAGGGACACATAATAACCAAAATGAAGAACCTACAGCAATTCGGGTTTTGGGGATTTTTGCTGCTTTTGTGTTTTGGATTTTTGCTGTTGTTGTTTTACCAAAAACAAAAGCCTCCCGCGAAGAAAAAGAGAACTTAAAATGTGACCTAAATTGAGCCAAGTTTACACAAAAGAGGTTTGGGGAACATGGAGAAGGGAAGATGGAAGAGCAGAAAAAGGCTTACATTTCAACAACTGTGTGATCTCAGACAGGTTCCCAAGTCTCTAACTTTCTGGGCCGCATCTGTAAAACAGGATTAAAGATGCTCCATCTTGGGGCTAATGCGTAAATGAAATAACCATTGTGAAATTTCCTGGCTCAGTTCCAGACACTAAGTAATGCTCAATTATTGCTGCGTTCATTCTTTCTTTCTTTATCTGTCTACGGGATTGATGTGAAGATCCAATTAGATCATTGGGGATGGACTGGAATGCCATTTATACATAAGATTTTTGTAAGAAAGGAAAAAAGTATATATAAAGAGAGGCATTTAAAGAACAAGGACCCAGGTCTCAAAAGTATTTCTGTGTTTACTTCGGCATTATTCAGAATAGCCAAGACACAGAAGCAACCTAAATGCTCAGAGAGAGATAAATAAAGAAAATGCAGTATATACATGCAATGGAATATTATTCAACCTTAAAAAGGAAATTCTGCCACTTGAGGCAACATGGATGAATCTGCAGGATGTTATGCTAAGTGGCATACACCAGACACAAAAAATTATATTATGCCAATTATGTGATGAATCTAAAATATTCAAATACATAGAAGCAGAGAGTAGACTAGTGGTTGGTGAAAACTGGAGAGAAGGAGAAACCAGGAGTTATTATTCAATGGGCACATAATTCTACAAGGTAAATAAATACAAAAGATCTACTACAACATATTGCCTATAATTAACAATACTATATTATGTACTTACATTTTTTTATAAGTTAATAATGCTATGTTAAGTGTCCCTGCTATGAAATAAAAAAATAAAAGGATGACCAGAAATTTTGGGAGGCAATGAGTAGATTTATAGCGTAGATTATGGTGATGGTTTCATGAGCATATACTCATCACTAAACTCATCAAGGTGTTGTACATTAAATATATAAATATGTACAGTCCCTTTCTGTTAATCATACTTCAATAGAATGCTTTTTAAAAGAGAAAAACCTGGGTATTTGTTACATTATAACTCTCAATATGGTCTTGCAACTTTCTTATAAATCTAAAATCATTTCAAAATACAAAGTTTATTTTAAAAGTTAAGGATGGAGAAGGAGAAAAAGGAACAAGAGAAGAAAGCATACTGCAGAAAGCCTCTAAGAGGCAGATCTTAGCATTGCTCCAGATCTTCATGACAAATTCAAACTGCTGGCCGACAACGCAGGAGAGAAACCAAGCAACACACAGCTCTCCCTTTAATGTAGTCTATCAGAGAAACCAGCAGAGATCAATTGGGGAGAATGTCAAAATTATGGACCATGCCACTTATTCTTTCAACAAACATTTTGGCAGTACTGTACCACTTAATCTTACTTGTCAACTTGACTGGATTAATAGACTCCTAGAGAGATGACTGGACCACGAGGAGAAATGCCCATCAGTGTATCTTCCCACTCACGTTCACAGCAGAATGTGCTGCTACGGGCTTGGACCCAGTTGGATAGGCGGGGCGCTGGGGGTGTGCCTTTGGAGAGCTAGTCTCTCACTGCCAGAGCTCTTCCTTGTCCTCTTGCAGACTGGAAGTGAGCAGTTTGCACCACCGTGCCCTTCTGCCACGATGTTCCACCTTATCTCAGCCCTGCAGCAATGGAAGCAACAAACCAAGGACTGAAACCCTGAGCCAAAAAAGCCATCTCCTCCTGTAAGTTAGGTATTCCAGGCATTTGTCCCGGCAGCAGGAAGGCTGAGCAGCACAGGTATCTACATGTGCCATACACTGTCCAAGACACTGTGAATTAAATGAGCAAAGGAAAAGATTTCTGCCCAACCTGAGCTTCTACCACAGCGAAAAAATACTGTATAATATATTTAAATGAGCACCATAAATATGATAGGTGATCCAGAAAACCACACCAGAAAAGAATTGAAAATATTAATGTAAATATCTTAAAGGAATTGAGCTCAGAAAAGGACCCAGAAAGAGAACTTAAAGAGAGTCCATGTTCAGTTTAAAGAATGGCAAGGCACTTCAACCTGGATGGAAGAGACAGATCAAAGGAGAGAGAAAGAAGTAAAGTCAGACGGCAATGGGGAGTGGAAGATCTTGGTGGTCTGGGAGGCCAAAAAAGGAGTTTATTTTTCATGTGGTAATAATTAGGGAGCCACTGAAGGGTGGGAAGAGGAGTGAATCTCACTCATGCTTTAACAGGATTGCTTTGGCTCCTTGATTTAAGAGAACAGAGGCAGAAGGATAAGGTTGGAATCCACTGTCATTTTCCATGGACAGGAGGACAGTGTGTGGAGGAATGATTTATTTACATGACATAACAGTAGTGTCTGTAGAGGAAACAATTATGCCTATAGTATAATGCTCTAAATTGATTTCACCACCTAAAAATCCGCCATTTTTCAAAAGCAAGTGAGAAGGAAGGAAAGCTGTACAAGTGCCCATCATTAATTTCTAGGTTAGTGTTTGCCCCTAAGTTTTCACATATTTGTTATCTATAAGAAGGCAATCTAATTAACCTACCAGGTCTTTTGAAATAGATACACCTTGATAATGGTCTGAATTTACCCTCAAGTTTTCACTGTCAGGCACTGTGTAATGTCTTCAAACATCAAAGTACAAAAGGGGAAGAAAAAAACTTGTATCAGTGATGCAGTGATCTGATCTGTTTTTCAACTGACTATATTCTAAAGGTGATAATAGAGAATTGAGAAACCAAATTCCTCACCAGTAAAAATGAAACTGGGGGAAGCCTGAGTAGCTGAACTTTGCCCCAGGGCAGGAGGAACATGGAATAAAAAGAATCCTACTATAGAGAAATTATGTCTGAGAAACGGAATGACTTTTCCAGGCTGAAAGGCCTCAGGGCCAATCAAAATTGAGATGCATCAAGGAACTAGATGCATAAGTTTGACAGAACTTGGGCGCGAAAGATACACGCTGTTGGAAAATTAGTCAGGCAAGCGGTACCCAGCAAAAAGAAAGATTCAATAACAAGACCCTTTCTATATGGGAAAGAGAGTTCCACCGTCAAGAGCAGGGTAGCTGCTCTGAAGGCAGTCAAATCCAAGCCTCATGGTAGAGAATCCAGACATAAAAAAGGATCGGTTTCCTCCATAACTAGGAAAGTTTTCAAGGAAGCTGTTTCTGTGCCTTGTGTAGTTGTGACATTCCAACAGTGAATGGTAAAACAAAATACAGCTCACAGTTAAAGGTGCGATATTGTTATAAAGCTGAATTGGATATGTCAACTCCTCGTGCATACTTAAAATTCCTTTATCTGGTCACAAAATCAAATTGTAAATGATCAATGACCAGTAAGGCAGGCAAAATGGTTTGCCTCCTGTGAAGCAAATATACCAATGAGAAACGTGCATAAACCCTAGAGGACCAGGGTTTTTATGGCTGAACCACAAAATCTTCAGTGAGGTTGGAGGCAGAGGTGACTATGAAAAGTTGCCAACAAGGAACAAGAATAAGTTTATAGAGACATTATAAAAACATTTTTTAAAAGCAAGCACCTTAGAGTCTACAGTGTGATTCCATGGGCTGGAAATCTAAAACTTCCATTCATTCATTTCTTTTTACTTTAGCTATATCACTAGACTTTTGTTCTCTCAACTCTACAATGGAAATAATAAATTAAAGAAGGCAATAACTATGATTTTAAAGCATATAGTATGTAGCCACTGCTCAATAAACTTACCTTCTTCTTTCACCTTAGTACATATGGACCCAATTATTTTAGCATAATACAGATAAAGATTAAAAGTACAAACTTACAAATGACTACATAATTTGACTAATTACCCTAGCTGAGTTTATTAGCAATAACTTCACCTTGAGTCCCTTATTAATTCACCTTTAAATGAGCCACAAAATTTCTAGAGTTTATTATTAATTTAATAAACATTTATTGAGTTTGTACTATAGGGCATGTATCAAATGAAAAGGCCAGTGCTGTTTATCTTCTGCACAGCCTATATACATATCAGCAAAATAATCACCACATTAGGATAATCATTATTATAGGAGAGTATACTGTGAAACTTTAGAAGAAGGAATGAGTATCTCTACTTAAGGAAAAATGCTAACTAATATGTATTAAGCACTTACAATTCATCAGACAATATTTTAAACAATTTACATATGGCAACTGTTAAGCATCACAACATCCATGAACTATTATTGTTTCTACTTTATCAGAAATCTGAGGCCCCAGAGGTCAAGTCACTTTTCCAAAGTCACAGTTAATAAGAGGCAGAGTCAAGATTTGAAGTCAAACATTCTGGCCCCAGAACCCATACTACAGGGTGCTGCAGACATTGGTGGGTGCTTTATAAAGAAGGTAACATTGGAAACAGGATGTGTAGAACAAACAATGTCAGTACAGTGGTAGCATGAGACAGGATATAGAATCTCAGTGCTTGCAGACTGAGTTTGAAAGACTGTAGAAAAAATAAAGGAATAGACCAAAACCTGGACAAGGCTAAAGCTGATAAAGTTGTCTATTAATCTAATACTTCTGATATCCCTCCGGTTGCTCTTTTAGAATCAAATTCTTAAAATTGCCTTTCCTGCGGTTCAGAAAGCAAATTTATGTCCTCTCCTTTGGTCTCTAATTCAGCAGCCAGCTTGTTGGCTAATCAGAACACATATCTTAATATAAGGGAAAATCATGAAATTACTCACATTTAATAAACAAAGTTTCCTTTTGTTTTGTTTTGCCTTGCTTTGCTTTTCTTTGCTTTGTTTTGTACCCAGGATTGAACTCATGACATCACATTTGTCAGGCAGGTGCTGTGCTGCTGAGCTACATCACTGAACCCTAAACCAACTATTTTAAAATCAAATTATTTAATGTTACTTGTATGCCCTCTCAACAGTGCATATTTAAAGACTATTCCAGGTGTTTGGCCATGTGGTTCAGAAGGCTACATTTTTGCCATGATAGAAGATACTACTCTATTTCAGTGGAAAACTATCATCCCATTTTCCATGGATTTTATGGAAGAATGAGAGTGACAAAGATATAAAAGGGAAGTGCTTGACTTAATAAAATTTAATCACTCTAGATTCTCTGAGATTCCTGAAAAGAATTCCCAAAGAAGCAAATATTAGTTTATAACAAATATACACTCTTATCAGGCAATTTTTGCCTTCTGATAAATCTCTACGAAGAAAGCTGTGGAATAGAGCAAACATATGACGAGAGGCAATATGTAAATCACATGCCTGGTAGCACTCAGAATGCCCAACATGACTCTGCTCGTGAAGTATCAAGGTGAGAATGTCTATTCTAGGAACAACTGTGACCTATGTTTAAAGGATTATTGGGGATTATGCAAGTGATTCGAGAGATAATATTGAGAGAAGGGTTTATGCTTCAGAGTAAACAAAATTTAAGTTTTTTGTATCAGCTAAGGAGAACACTAAAGGAAGAAAACTTGAAGATGCTTGACAAAATGAAAATAAGGGATCAAGAAATACTGTAAAGAAGACAGAGGAGTAGCTCATAATTGCATATCGGAGCTCTGAAATAACAATGAACTGAGGAGACATCATCCCCCTATGGGGTGAGGGGATGCATGTTGATTCTAGAGGTACAAGAACGAGAGCCAAGGAGCGGGTTCCTGGATAGTGTCATCTGTTCAACAAAAATGAGGATGAAGTTTCCTGCCTTGAATTAGAAAGCTGAGGATCTTCTTTGTTCTGTCCCTCCCCTCACCGCCTCTTGCCCACCCATCACTTGATTCTTTTCATCCTACCTCCATGGTATGTCCATGGTAGACCCACATCTCTGTCCTCCAGTGCCACCAACACAGTCTAACCTACAATTATTCCTAGCCTGGATCTTTTTCAAAAGCTTCCCAGCTGTTCTCCCCACTTCTTCTATGAACCCTCAATCCATTCTCCACACATCTGCCAGAGAGAGATTCCAAAATTGAAAACTGACCCCAGTTCCCCATGGCTATTTGAAGACAATAAAAATCCCCTCATCAGCCAAAATTATTTTAGATCTGACCCATCCTGACTATATGCCATTCTGTCCCACTATCTGTGCTTTGGTCATGTTGACCTGCTTTCCATCTTTCAGACACACTTAGGCCTTTCTGCAGGCTACTTACTTTCACTAAAATGCTCTTCTCTGGCTTGATCCCTTATTTATGTCTATGTGGAGGGCCTTTTCTCTGCCCAGAAGCTTCAGGCTAAATGCCTTCTTTTCAAAGGGTCCCTCAAAGACCAGCTTGTGTATAAAAATATCCTGGCAGCTACACTAATGCAGGGATTTAGTGGTTAAGAGGATGGAGTAGGAAACCAACTGCCTGATTTCAAACCCTAGAAGCATCATCTGTGCATCTCTGGGCAAGTGAACTGAATTATTCTATGCTCAGTTTCCTACCACAAAATGAAAATAAAATTAGTTATTTAGATCCTGGTTGGGAGAATTAAATAAGTCAATAAGCATAAAGAACATATAATAATGGCCAGTTCACATAAGTGTTCAGTAGTGTCTATTACCACAGTGCCCTCCCTGTTCACAGCTCTCTAACAGTTTACTTTATAGTTTCACATTTATTGTTTAGCTGATCCACTATTGCATAAGCTCTGGGAGAACAAATAACTCTTCCTTATCCCCAGTGCCTAGAAGAATGCCAGCTGTTCAAGTCAATATTTGAAAAATGAATGAATGAGTTATTAGTATTCCCAATCCAGGGTATAGACTCTGAAAGAGCTGTGTCCAAAAGAAGGTTGAACTCATTAGCCATAGTGACCCTGCCAGGTAAGAATGCCTGAGAGGCCAAGTGTCTAAGAGGCAGAGAACAGAATGATTCCCAAGCTTGAAGCCTTTATATAAGGATCAGCAGAAAGCTCATGTATCAGGTGAAAGAACAGGAAGTCATGGTACAAAACAAAGTATCTCAGTCTGAGATGAAAGTGAAACTCAAATTAGCAGTTTTTGCCCTAGTATCCATGGTCAGAGGAGAGATGGAAATGATGAGAGTTTTGAAGTCAAAAAGAGGGAGAGAACTAAAGTTATTGGCAGAAAGTTAATTTCTAAGTATCAGGGGAAGAGGTGAAAAAGTAAAAAGATGGTAAGGTCACTAAGAAAAGTAGAAGAGAATTCCCAAAAGTCAGTCAATGATGATGGGGAAAAACAGCCTAAGTGACAACTTGAGTTTCTCAAGAACAAAGTTGATATCTGTTAGTAGGAAAGCTAACAAGAACAACAACGAAGATTGAAGAAATACCCAGCATTCCTTTTTAGTCCCATGAATTAAAAGCATTGGGATCATCCTGAAGTAGAGTTGAAGGATGAAGTAGTCCAGTACAATATATCAGTGAAGGGAGAGGCAGAATGGGAAGCATTCAGGGACCTCAGACAGATCTGATCAGATCAAGACTGAGGAGATACTGTGACACTGTGATAGTCATCACTCCTGGAAGGGACTGGAGAACCACGAGTTGGTGCAATATAATCTAGATACCATTTCCGGTAGTATATGACGCAACCACCGTAAGCTCATGTAACTTTTCTTATTCCACCTCAATCCCTCTTCCCATTGTCCTCCAGTCCAGAGATGGAGCACTATGTTCCGCTATAAATGGGTTGAAGCATCCTTCCAGGAGATATCAGGAATGAAATGGCAGACATCGAATGCCTATGTAGGAAGGATAAAGCGCCAGAGGCTACTGACAGCATAATATCTCCTTAGGGAAAGTTTCAGGCTACAGTTTGTTTCAGCAGATGCAAGAACCTGCCATCTTCCTCTACTTCCTCCCGTGAACTGCCCAGAGGGCCTCTTCAGATCGGCACCAAGACTGCAGCGAGCATCAGCCAGATCATGGGGAGTACTTGGGAGGAATTCTAGCACTCACTCCTTCCTCATTGTGAGCAGTAGGTCAGGTGAATTACTTCAAATACATGCAAGGCCCTTCTGTTTCCATGGTAACTGCTCTAAGAACCGTAACAATGTCAATCATAAGAACGGTGAAATCATAACTTGAACCCATCTTGCTGACAAAGATATCTTGAGGAGTAGCCACTGTTCACTGTCAGACTTCTTGCCTCTCTTTCTGAGGAGAGTTTTGTTTACAGCCAATCAGTTATGGGAATAAGGGGAAATAGTGGTTAGTCATTTTTCCTTCTGCTTCACTGGGCCTACCTCTGTCTGTATTTTGCTGATATGCTTGTAATTCATTTTCACTGCTTGAAATTACAGATGGAACAATTCATTTTTCACTCTCTTTCCTGCCTCGGTATAAGCACTTGAAGACAAAATATTGATTCTTTTCCATATACTAAAATAAAATAAGGGCTTGCTCATTTTCATTGGATTGCATCAGTTGTTTTAATTTTTTGTATCTGTTTTGGCAAAGCAACCTCACAGTATCTGGAGATGAAGTTCTAATCCAGGGACCCTAAAATAAGATCCAATGACTTTGACCTGTGCTGAGAAATGGGGCAGGCATCTGAACTGACAAACACTTCTTTCATAAACTAGAGAAATTGATCAGCAATTTGTATTTCTTTTCCTTTCATGGAAAATCTATACTCTATAGTGTAACAACAAAATGGCATCTTCATTTATCTAAGCCTACATGATAATTCTCACAAAAAAAAAAATTGGGACCATTGTCATTCAAAATCTGTTGGCTATTTTACTTGATTAGTTTTATCTTTTTAATGTAAATGTTAAGAAATTCTTGTCCTGCATAATATTTTTATCTTTTCCCTTATATTCTAAAGAGTCTCAAAGCAAAAACATTTTTGAGAGTTTATTAGAACCTTCAGTTTGGATACTGAATTGTTACAAAACCAATATTTTTTACATTTTTCTTCTTAATAACATTCTTTGACCCAGAGAGAACTAAAAAAATAAGCTATTTGATGTCTAAAATTGCAGAGATAAACTGACATTGTGTTCTGAAGGTGTCTTTTCAGGAGAAAAATGGAATTTTTAAAAAATGTAATCAAGTTATACAGAGCCTCTCACCCTCAGGTCATCGGTTCAGACTGGTCTGAGGATGGAAAGTCACGCGACATGGTAGTGGCTGCTGGGCTATTGGCGCCCTGTGAGAAATGAGTTGGAGATCCCAGGGGAGGGCATTGCTTTGTAGTCACCACCCCATAATTGACACCCATGAATTCTTCAGGGAATAACAATCCCAACAGAAATCCATAGATTCGGCTTAATCCTCTTCTCAGTTGGTCCTCAGCACCCTTATGTTTGCAAACTTCTGTTTGCAAAGCTCAGCTCTCTCAGGAATGGAAGTTGCTTCTTTAAAAATTACTCTGCAAAGTCCGTGCATGCTGTCATATTTAATTCATGCAGGCCGGGGAGCAAAACTCCTAAGGAGGATGAAGATGAGCAAGGAAGAAAAGGGGGAGACAAATAAGTGAAAGAGAATAAGCAGTAAGAAAATAAAGAGAAAGAAAAGTTGAGAGAGGCAGAGAAAGTAAAGGAAAAAGAAAGAAAATAAGAAAAAAGAGAAAGGAAGAGGAGACAGGAGAAAGAAATGAAGGTGATATGTGATAGGAATGAGTAGAAATCACTCCATTCCATTAGGGCTTTTGTTTGTTTTATAGTCATTATTCTTATAACAAGGATCGTTCTTGTATAGGAATTTCACATTTTATCACTGCCAAATGTGACTAAAAATCCAGACCTAATACTGGAAATGAAGTTACTGGGAAAGACATTTATTTTGCATTCCAACCCTATGGGGAAAGCATCCCCAAAAAAGTTCCATCCAACAGCAACAGCCTGAAGAAAGAAACCGACGTCAATGTGGGGATGGAGAAAAGGTTGAATGTGTGATTCCTATTACCAAATGCATCTCTGTAAACCACACTCCCACAAAAGAAGCTGCAGTTTGAGGAGTGCTTCTTGACTTGTCTAAAATCTGTATTTTGGGATAAATTTATGTGAATGAATTCCTTTTGGCAGGGGGAACAACTCATGTCATTATCTACTTCAAAACTTTAAAGACCAGTATACATGTTAGACTATGGATATAAAATAATTACAAAGAAACAAGACTCAGAAGAAAATTTATGTAAATAAATAATGATCCCAAGGTGACAGGAATGTGGCTGATGTGTGACAGAGTAGTGAGCTTACCTTTCATAATGTGAATAATTCTTTCTAAAGAGAATCTTGCTTCCTCTGTCTTTATCCCTGTGGGGATTTTTACTCCTTTTTCTAGGGACACTTAAAGATGTTAACTCTTCCAGCTGCTCTTTTGACCAGCTGACTTATGTTGAAAACTAATTTGTTTGGTGGTAGCCCACAATCCAACAGTCATATTTCTTCCATAGGTTGGTTCAATGCATTTTAAAAATGGCCACCATTATCTAAGATAGTCCACTCTCTACTTCCTCTTGGACTTAAGTTATGTTTAGACAGACTGTACTATTTGTCCTTTTGTTTCCTAAGAAGATGCGGGTTCCTTGGGGTGAACTCTGGAGAGTCCTGGAAGAAGTTAATCACTGTCTACCTACCTGCAATAGGGTAAGTAAGTTAAGGTCCTTACACTGTACATATGTAATTATTTTTCATTCTTGTTGGAGAACAGAAGACTTCATCCCATTCCCCAGTCTACTTTTTGTTGGAGGACCTACTGTGTGAGAAACACAAGGCAGGTTTCCTTCATATTTGCCTCATAGCACTAATAAAACTGCTATCTGCATAGATTTTTGCTTTTTATTTCTTTTCCTGAGGACAGAAGTTGTAACTGGCATCTAAATCCTTCACCAATAAAATAAGAAAAGTTGTTACTTACTATACTTCAGTTTAGGGCCAGGTGCTTTATCTACAGTTTTGTGTGGTTTTTGTTTCCTTGCTTGGTTCTTTATATGCAGTACTGGGTATTGAATCCAGGGCCTTCTCATTAAACTCAATGCCCAGCTATTTTTTCACTTTTTTTAAATTTTGAGACAGGGTTGCTAGGTTGTCCAACATGGGCCTGAGCTTGTGTTCCTCTTGCCTCAGTCACTGTGAGTGCCAGAATTACAAGCATGGACTGCCACACCTAGTTACACACATATTTCAAATTCTAAGAAATCTCTAAAGTAGATTTTATTATCCTCTCTGCACCTATGAGACCAAGGGAGGTTAAGTAGCATGCCTAAAGTTATATGGTTATTAAGAATTTAAATCAGCATTTAATGTTCAAGTTTACGGCTCTGAAATTCTCAGTTTCAGTGAATAACAACCATATTTTAAACTTTCCTCTCTATTTCTGATGAAAAACTTCTTATGGTCAAAATGAAGATTCAACAATATTGGAAAAACAATATCCAAATAGTATTATGATACAAAAAGAACATAACACTCAAGGACAAGATAATAGATAGAAAGGTGACAGTTACAAAATTTGGAAGATAGAAAAGTAGTAACTGATTCATCAGATTCAGGAAACCCAAATCCTAATGTACTTTTCTATATTCCAGAAATAAGTTTATATAGTTAGAAGAATACAAAGAAATTTGGGGATTAATAGCTCCCTGTAGTTTTGAAGTGTGGGTTACAGGTGATACTGAAACAGATGATTTAATTAAAAGTCTAGATTAGAGACTGCAGCTGGTTAACTTTTCCTCCTATCCAAGTAGACTAGGTGTACACTCCATGAGGAGGTTGAACTAGAGATTCTCAGAATCTCAGGGTCAGTAAGCAGAGCTGACAAATGAAATTTCAGGTTGAAAAGTAGACATTTAGGTGAAGTCTACTTATGAATGCTAAGAATACCAGTCTTCTTACTCAGTTCAACATAAGAATCCTGAGAACCAAAATACCTTCCTTAAGAGGGAGATTGAAATATTTATCTCTGGGGAAAGTAATCAGCCCAATAGAAAAGACCTAGAGATAGATACTTATAGTGGCTTTTGTTCTCACCACTATCACTCTTGATAGATCATCTTGAAGCAAATTGCATCCATTAATAAATGCTGTTCCCACTTACAGAATGCTCATTTCCTTAAGTCCCACTGTTTCAACCAGCAGTCCCACATCACCAGATACTTGTAGAAAAGTTTCTGATGTGAAAGAGACCCAAACAGTACACAGTGAAAGCATTCATAAATAAGTGAAATAAATCAGACTTGCATGTGTAAATGTCACGTTGTCGCCCTAGTGTAAAAAACCGAAACAGTAAATAAGATCCAAAATGCACAATAGTTATTGTGAAAGGGAAAAGGAAAGAAATTGCTCAAAAGGAAAGAACAACTGGGATAGGGGAAAGGAGAAAAGAAAGAAGGGAAAAGATTGTATGTGTATATATATTCATATATATCTATATATGCACACAAGATAAATAACTATGCTACCAATCTCTATTAGTGTATCAAAAAGAATAGTCTGTGCTTTCATTGTTTGATTGTTTGATCATTTTTTCATGCCTATATCTTGTAATCTAAACAACTACTTTGAAGATAGCAATATGTAATATATTAACCAGTGTTAATCTCCTATTATTTTGTTTTAAAATTCTGTATAATTTTTATTCTTTTTTGTTGTTTTTAAAATAAATCTTAATGAATAAAGTTGCAAGTATGTAGAATAAATATCAAGCTGGAGATAAAAATAAATAAATACAAGGAAAGGAAGCTAGTTAAAATGAAAGTTTGTGATGTTAAAATAAGTGAGCAAAAGTAAATTCAGTGGATAGTTTGAAAGGTAATATTGAGAACATCTGTCAGAAAGTCTAAAATAAAAAAAAAAAAAGAGGAGTGGGACAGAGGAAGAAAAGACAGATAGAACCATAGTCTGGAAGAAGCAGGACCCAAATAACAAGATTTTCAGAGGAGAAAACCCCAGAGGAAATAGGAGAGAAATCAGGCTTATTTTTTCCCTTTCTTGAAGAACAGTACATGTTTACAGTCAAAGAATTTCACTGTCCCGTCTTACAGAATCTAAGTGTACCACGCATCCTTCCTCATTCCACCTATCCACTTAGGCAAATTGGCAACGTTCCTATATGCATAGTCCCTTTTCTTTTCTTGGCTTCTGTGTAGCATTAAATTTGTGGTTCTCTCTCTTGCTAACCTCCTTATCAAATTTTGTTCAGCAACAATTTTAATGTTTTTCTCAGAATAAGCTTTTTAATGTTTTTCTCATATACACAGGCCAAGAATTTTTCAAATCATATTTTATTTCCTTTTTATTTTTTGCTAAAAGGACATCTAGGGCTGAGGGGAGATGGAGGGCAGGGAGGAAAAAGAGAACCAAAAGTGATCAAGGTGTGATATAGGTATGCACCAATTCCTCAAGATAAGTGTAATCATTATGTATTGCAAACATATACTAATAAATGAAGGAAATAAAAATTATCTCATGAAAGAAAAGAAAACAATTCCTCTTCCATTCCCATTCACTTTTTTTTTTACTATCAACAGTCAGGACACAAGTTATACTTTCAACACTTTTTGCTTAGAAATCTCCTCTGCTAAATACCCAATTTCATTGCACGTAACATTTCACAAAACACTAAAAAGTAGTCAACAAAATATTTTGCTGTGTAATTACAAGGAACATCTTTCCTCCAATTTTCAAAACTGGGTTCTCATTTTCATCTGGAACATCAGGTTATGACCTTTAGTATCCATGTTTATGCCAGTGTAGTTATTGTTTATGATTACTTAAGAAAATAGAGGGTTGCTATCTAGTTCTTCTCTTTTCTTTCTTCACCAAAAATGCCATATTTCTATCAATAATTCCTTTATGCAAGTCTAGACTTTTTTCAAACACGCACTTCAAAATGGTCAGGTTCATACCTCTTCTCAAGATCCACGTCTACACTTTTAGGTACTTGTTATGCACTCCTCTTGTTGAGCCCAAGATCAGTCTTAGTCTGTTTTGGCCACCATAACAAAATATCACAGGTTGTGTGACTTGAACAACAGAAATCTATTTTTCCACAATTCCTGAGGTTAGAAGTCTTAGACAAAAGTTAAGCCCAGTTAGTTGCTTCTAGAGTTGTTCCAGAATTGCACATGACCCTCGACCTCTTTCTCTCTGTGTGCACATGGCGGGGGGTGGGGGAGAGAGAGAGGAGGAAGGTAGGGAGAAAGGGAAACAGGCAAACAGGGAAGAAGGTTATTAGTCTTATGAATTAGATGCCCTTTCACCTGATTTCTTTTAAATTTAATTTCATTCTTTCTCCTGAAGACTCTATCTTCAAACACAGTCCCACTGTGTTAAAACTTCTACATTTGAACTTTGGGGCTGGGGCAATGCAATCAGTCCACAGCACATGAAAAGAAAGGAACCAACAAAAATGTGAAGCTAGTAGAGGAACTTGACTATAAAAGGAGAAAAAAAATATGCCTGGTAATGAGTTTAAGGATGAATTAGTGCTAGTGCATAGAAAACTATTAAATAAAAAGAATGGACAATTAACTCCAAGAAAGTGAAATGAAAACTATATCTGTAAGGAAAGTGTGATCACAACACACTACAAGTAAATACTGTGGATTTAGTCATAAACACTGAATTTGCTTTTAAACCTAACTTGCAGTGGTTGAGTTAATCACACCCCTCAATCCATGGCTCACCAGTGTCTGTCCTATCATAGCCCCTCTCTTTTACTTATGTATTCCTCTTAAGTTTCCGTGTCTCCCATATGCAAAGACCCAGATAAACTTAAAATGCATCATTTTATTTATATGAGTTATTTTTAAATGTGTATTGCATTATTTTCATGCATTATAATTTACAAATGTATTTTGAAAAACATCGTATTCCTTTTTAAATTTCTTTACTCAGCATTATTCTTTTGAAATCTGTCTCTATTTCTGTGTGTCTCAGTTCATTTTGTACTGCTAAAACAGAATACACTGGGTTAAATTAAATGAGCAGAAACCTATTTTTTCATGATTGTGGAGGCTTAGAAATTCCAGATGGAGGGGAAGTCACGTGGCGAGCAATTTCTTGCTGTGTCATTCTGTGGTGGGCCAAGGGTAAAGAGAGGCCAAGAGTAAGATAAAGCAGGATGGACCTATACTAGTCCTTTTAATAAAGTACCCTCTCCTGTAATAATAGCACTAATCTATTCAGGAGAGTTTTTTTTCTTCTTCTTTGACTACTTACTCATTCTTTTGCCCATATTTCTACTTATTTCTTTTCTTTTACTTGTAAGAATTTGTTTTATAGATTATAACTAGGTCTTTGACTTAGAAAAATAAGCAGAGAAGAGCAAAACAATAAACCCACAAAGAAGCACAGAAGTTCCATAGGAAAATACATTTAATGGAACTCATTGAGACTCAACTATAAACAATATTTGCACAGTCATAATAATGTATACAATGAATCATGATTGAACGATCTCTTTTTTCTGTACCAGGGATCAAACTCACGACCTCGCACTTGCCAGGCAGGTGCTTGTGCCGCTGAGCTAAATCCCTGGCCCTATAACAAAAAATTATTAACCTAAAGCTGAGAAGAGTAAAATTGAATAGAGGGAAGATGTACAAGCATTGAGATACAAATATTCACCTTTTATGGTAGGAAAACCATAGATAAAGGCTTTAATGTATTGCGTTTGTTCCCCTGAAAAGGTTATGTTGAAGTCCTAACCCTCAGTATTACAGAATGTGGCCTTATGTAGGAAAAAACTTTTATAGAGATAACCAAGTAAACATGAGGTCACTAAATTGGGATCTTACCCAAATGACTGGTGTCCTTATGAAGGGGAATTTTGGCAAAGCGACAGACAGGCACAGAGGAAAGGCAATATGAAGATGCCAGAGTATGTTCTATAAAGTTGAAGACAGAGTTGGGACAACACATCTGTAAGCAAAAAATGCCAAAGATTCCCAGAAAACCATTGAAAGCAAAGGAAGGAAAAAGCATAGGACAGATTCTCCCCCAAAGCTCCCAGAAGGAATCCACCCCACTAACACATTGATCTCAGAATTCCAGATTCTGGAACAATAAAATAATGAATTGCTGTTCTGTAATTGTGGTGCTTTGTTTTGACAGCCCTTGGAAATTAATATAGTAGCTTAGAAATAAAATGTTACAACTATCAATACTGACATGATATTTTAAAGATAGAAGCACAAATATAAGATAGGAATAAGGACAAAGGAATAGGAGGCAAGAGACTAAACTTCTCCATTACAAGTCATATCAAATTACTTAAACTATGCGTTCTAACAATGTTTAGAAAATACATCCTCAGAAAGCTAGCTCTCCATATTTTAAGTTTCTGCTACATCTTAACCAAGATCATTTCTACAAATTTAGTACTTTCACAGCATCAAAGAAGACATTTTGTTCTCATACGAAAACTTTGGTATGTAGGGTTCAAAGCACACTGATATTTGGCTTTCTAGATTTATATATTATTGAAAAAGTCTTGGATTTGAGCCTGAATTCCAGTTGTTATTAATGGGCACAAGCATTTGCATTTCAAGAGTTTGGGTGGTGGAGCAGCAGAGTATTATGGATTACAAAGCATACAGAAATAGGTCTGAGTCCAAAGACCCTTGCTTGAGTTGCATGGCTTGAGGCAAGTGAATTTAAATCTCCGCACCTCAATCTCCTCTTCTGTATAATTGGACAGTAAAACAGAAGCTCATGGGAATTCTGTGAGTTTTAACAAGAAACATCTCCCACACGTCCTGCTTCATGGTAACCGCTTGATAAATGGTGGCCATATGGTTATGATATCCATATGAAGAAAGCTTCCCACTCTGCCAGCTCTGTCTTCAGCCACTGGTTTGAAATTCTCCATTCTACTCCCACATTCTTTACTCTTGATTCAAACCATTAGTCAATTTCGCTCACTTCTTACGTGATTATGTTAAAGAGCAAAATCTCTGGTTTTAAGTCACAGATCTGTAACTTATTATACTGTTGCTATTGAGTAATCATTTAAATTTTCTGAGCCCTGGACTCTCACTTGCAGAGTAATTTAAGTAATATCTGTTGTGATGATAAAATGAAGTGAATATGGAAGGACCTGGTACAATGATACGTAGAGTATAAATGTGCAAAAGCTAACAGGCTGGCTCATTTTGCGATACATAAAATAATGCTAAGTAAACACAACACCCCATATTCACTCACTGTCCCATGGAAACATTTTGTGACTATTTAAGAACTCACTTCACACTTCAAAAGTTATAAATTAAAAAGACATGAATGTTATAAATATATGGGATTATATATGAATTTCTAAGCTCTTTGCTTCATAATATACCAAATAATTATTTTTACCTAGTACTCTGTGCAGAGCAAACAGCCCAGATTTATTGAATGAATTTCCAATGAAACCCAGCACTTTAAAATATATGACAAAACCCTACATGTTTGTCTAACATGAACAAACTGTAAAAATTAAGAAACCTATACTAAAGCTTAAAGCAATACATATTTGTTAGTATTGCCCACCTTTCAAAAACCAACTGACTCCTAAAGCTTCAAATTTATAGGACATCTAAAGCTACCATCACAAAATAGTTCTCAGACTCTTTGATGGATTTTTCTCCAACATTAATCTTCCCAACCGGTATTTAAATGATCTGATTATTAAAATCTACCTGGCACACAAATCTTCAGAAACACAGTTAACAATAGATGAAGGAGACTCACAATTGCAGCAAGATTTTCCCTGCTTGAATGCCCATTACCGGAGTGGGGAGGCTTGAGTTAAATCACCCAGCCCCAGCCCAAACCATCATGTTCCCTCTCATCTTCACCATCGCCGTGGTGTCCTGTCAGGGAGAAAACATAAGGCTCTCTAAATAGTTGAGTTCAGCAAACCTCTAAAATGCTGATGCAACTTCCTTGGCTAAGTGAATGTAATATTTCTGTGACAACCCTCCATAATCCCAAGAGCAGCTCTCTTAAGTCAGCAGAGGTGATAGTGGTTCCTGTCAACTGGGAGAGATTAGTCCAAGTTTCATTTGTAGCCCAGAAGAGTCTTTCCCTTTTTTTGTTTGGATAAAATCCACAGCTAGCACAAAATGGAGAAAATCATCACTGCAATCTATCTTCTCTTACAACTTTTCCATCCCTGGGACTAGACCCACATATATACTTGATGAATACTAAACACAGTGTGTTAGCCACGTAAAGACACTTGAAACCGTTGTGAAGTTGTGGTTTATAGGACTGAATTCAACCTTAGGTTTTGGTTATTCAGTTACAAAGAAATATAACTCTTTTATTATTTATAAGCACCTTAATGTACTTTCTATGTGTTCTTCCCAGAAACTATGTAGAGATGTCATCTTCATAGTACAAATAGGAAAACAAGCTTCTGGACATGTTGATGCTATTGCCCAGAAGCTGCACCCAGACAAGAGTCAACATCCTGATGAGATAAGGTGAGATGATGATCAGAAGAGGGGAAGGGAGAGGAGAAGTG
>PVJX010000393.1:0-172233 GCA_004027295.1 Dolichotis patagonum | reverse complement strand
ATCTGGCAGAACTCTGGAGGCTCAGAGGCTATAGAGGCCTCCTAAGTGAAGATGAGGTTGCACATAAATTACAAGAGCAAATGGCATTCATTGAGCACTTACAGTGCACCAGGCACTATCCTTAGTGTTTGTCATGCATTATCACCTTTAATTACTGAAATAAAACAATGTGATCATTGCTAGTATTTTCCTCATTTCTCAAATGAGGAAACAGATTAGTTGTTCTCCCTGGTGATGTCATAGCCTGTACTCCAAATCTTTCTTCTCTACTGACTGCACCACTGTTGTCTCTGCTGTGTTGTTTTTTCTAAAAACAAAATATGTACAAATAGATCATGACAATACTCCCTGCCCCCAATGCTCCAGTCTAGTATTAATGTGGCCTCACATTTAGAAATCAGAAACATTTGTAGTTTCAAGAGGAACTCGGAGGGTGATAGATGTCCATCACCATTTGATAGTTGTAACAGTCCTTATCAACAGTTTTGCCTGATAAATCATTTTTATCACCTTGAATTTCCATAGTACAAAATATACCTAAGGTCTCTAGGTAAATATTGAGAAAATTTGTTTTCCACTCACAGGTATTAATATTTAGCCTGTAGCTCAAATTGTTTCAATATTTTGAAGCTGAATGTGCCCACGATGTGCTAGAGACATGATGAACAAAACAACTTGGCCATTGGGAAGCTGCAATGACAGGTGTCAGGCAGGAAGTAACCAATTGCAATCCACCAAGTGAAACATTAACGGTGTGAGAGCTGTGATCTCATTCAGGTGGTGATGGCCTGTGGGCTTTAAAGCTTGTGGAGGCGAAACAATGGAAGCCAGAAGAGGAGATTTCATCCTTGGCAGGGGGATGGCCAAGAAATGATTGGAAACAAAGGGCTTGCTAAGGACAGAGAAAGACATGAAAAGTGAGACAACAAATGGTTGATGGGGAAAGAGGACACAGATCTAATTCCTAGTGATATGATAATGAGATCTGTATAACTTACATTAACTAATCTTGTAAGATTATTATCTTTCCTTCTTGCAAAAAGTCAAGGAGTTTAGGCCCACAACCTCAAAACCTAAGCTACAAACTTCAGTCTTTGGCCTCTCAATCCCATATTTTTTCTAATTTTTTAAAACATCAGATTTCCATGGCGAGATTGGAAACCCAAGGAAGCATCAGGGGAGGTGCTTTCTGAAATGTTTAAATTTAATTCTAGGTCATTTAGTCTTTGGTGCCCTGCAGACAAGAGCAAAAGATCACTATTCATGTTTCCTTTTCAGCTTGCTCTTAAATATTGGCGGCATCCACACAGCCTTGCTCTTTTTTAATTTAATTTTAGTTTTTATTAGTTCATGTTTGAAGCATATGGAGTTTATCATCTTGTGGAGTGGTTACATGTACATAATACAACTTGATTCTTTTTCTAGATCCCTTCCCTCCCCTCCACCCCTTTTTCTCTAAATCCCCTTTCCCCACTCTTATCCTTGTTGATATTATTAATCTTATCTCATGTTATGACATATAGTTTTTTCCTTTATTTTTAAATCTTTATTGCACTGGTACATTTTGTATTTATAATAGCATTCATCATAGGCAATTTGTACCTGCACGTGATTTATCTCTTCTTTTATTCTCAGTCCCTTCCCCTCCCTTCAACTCCCTGCTCCTGTCTTTATTTACAAATGCCGTGTTTCCATTTTCCTTCCATTCTTTTTTCTTCCTGTCCCTTCTTTCCTTTTCCCCGCCCCTCTCCCTTTTTCCTCTTCTCGTTTGAACATTTTCTCCCCATTTTCCAATATCTATTACACATGTTGATCCTTATTTACACTTCTTACACACTACAGAAACCATGACATTTACAGTGTTATGACATACAATGTTCTCTTTCATTGTGCGTTTTTCCTACATGTACGTGACACATTTTAAATTTTTTTATCTTCCCTACCTCTTCCCCTGTCCCCTCATCTTCAGTCTCCTGGAGACTTTCTAATTTCCAAGAGACTATCTCCATTTCTCCTTCTATCCATTCTTTATCATGCTCTTCATGTGCACTTTACCTTTCTCAAATGAGAGACGCTATATGGCATGTAAACATGTGTGTCTGATTTACTTCACCCAACATGTTATTCTCCACGTACATTCATTTCCCCACAAATGTCTTGAATTCATACTTTTTTAAAGCCAAGTAATATTCCATCATGTATAAATGCATGTCTTTTTCTTCTCTGTTGATGGGCACACTGCATCCAGGATTTAGCTATTACAAAATGTGCTGCTATAAACATTAGTATGCATGCATCACTTTAGTGTGATGTCTTTAGCTCTTTGGGAAAAATACCTAGAAGGGGGACAGCTGGGTCATATAGAATTTCTAATTCTAGATCTTTGAGGAATCTCCCTACTGATTTCCATATTGATTCTACTAATTTACATTCTCAAGAGGTAAGAGGGTTTTTTTTTTCAATCACAGGTAGGCCAGTATTAGTTATTTTCTGATTTCTTGAAGATTGCTATTCTTTCTGATGTAAGACGGAATCTTAGCGCTATCGTTATATGAATTTCTCTAACGGTCAGAGATGTTGAATATTTTTCCATATATTGATTGACCATTTGTATGTCTTCCTTTGAGAAGTGCCTATTCACTTCAGGTACCCATGTTTTGATCAGGTCTTTTAGTTTAAGTGGTCTAATCTTTTTTTAGATCTTTATATAGTCTATATAGTATTCATCTCTCTGAAGAATAGCTGGCAAATAATTTTCCCATTCTGTGGGCTATCTCTTCATTCTGCTGGCTGGTTCTTTGCTGTGCAGAAGACTTTTAATGTGATGTAACCCCATTTGTTGATGCTTGTGGCTATTTCTTGCACAACTGCAGTTCAGTGTAGGGAATGCTTTCCTACACCAATGACTTCAAATGTTCTGCTATTTTATCTTATAGTAGATTTAATACTTCTGTTTTAATGTTTAGATCTTTGACTCATTTTTACTTCAGTTTAGTACATGAAGAGAAATATAGATCAAGTTTAAATTTTCTTCAAATGGATATTCAGTTTCCCCAGCACAATTGATAGACTACCTTTTGACTAACATCTGCTTTTCACCAGCTTGTCAAAGATCAAATTGCTGAATGTGTCTGAGAATGTTTCTGTATCCTCTGTTCTGTTCCACTGATCCACATTCTGTTTTTGTTCCAGTGCCAGGCCACTTTTATCACTGTTGTTTTGTAGCACAGCTTGAAATCAGTATTGTGGTGCCTCATGCTTTGCTCTAGTTGCTCAAGATTGCTTTTCTACCCTGGTGTGTTCCATCCTACACAATGAATTATAAGATTGTGTTCTCTAGATCTGTGAAGTATGCTGTTACTATTTAGATTGGGACTGCACTGACTCTGTACAAGTTTTGGAAGGATGGCCATTTTGACAATACTGGCTCTACCTATTCAGGAGCGGGGTACCATTTTCTGATGTCTTTTTCAATCTTTTTTTCAGAATACTATAGTTTTTGATTGGTTTGCTTGGGTTTGTTTTGGTTTTTTTCGGAGGTTTTCCACTTCCTTAGGTTAATTCTTAAGTATTTCATTTTTTTTTCTTGATGCTACCATGAGTTTGTTACTGGTGTGCATAGTTTCTATTGATTTTGTGTGCTATTTTTGTATCCTGCTATATTGCTACCACTGGTTACTAATTCTAAGATATTTTAATGGAATTAATTGGGCCTTCTTTACAAAGTATCATGATATGCAAAAATATGATCATTCTAGTTATTCCTTTCCTATGTACATTCCTTTTTTCCCCTTTCTCTTGACTGATTGCTTTGGCTAATGTTTCAAGTACAATACTGTGTTGAATAGACGTGGTGACAGTGGACATCTTTGTCTCGTTACTGATTTTAGAGGGAATGCTTTCAGTTTTCCACCATTTAATATGATGTTGGCCATTGGTTTGTCACAAATAGCTCTATCAAATTCAGGTATGGTCCTTCCATGCATACTTTCTTCAAGGTTCTTACCAGGAAGGGGTGTTGGATTTTCTGCATCTATTGATATGATCACGTGTTTTTTTTATTTTGCTGCTGGTTATGTAATACATTCAATTTACTGATTGGCATATGCTGAGACATCTTTGTGTTTCTGGGATGAGATCTACATGGTCATGCTGTGTGAACTTTTTGATGTTGTACTGAATTCGATTCATTGATACTTTGTTGAGGATTTTTGTATCTCTTCATTAAGGAGACTGGACTGTAGTTTGTTTTTTAGTTGGGTCTTTGTCTGGTTTTCAATTCAGAGTGATGCTGGCTTTTCCATAAATAAATTTGGAAGCATTCTGAACCTTTCAATTTCTTTAAGGAGCCTGAGGAATATAAGGGATATAACATCCTTAAAGATTTTGTAGAATAGAGCACTGAATCCATCAGACCTGGATATTTTTTGTAGTTGGTAGAGTCTTCATTACTATCTCAACTTCATTGATATTTAGTTGTTTAGCACTTTTGTGACTTCTTGACTAAAGCTCTGATAATTAGTATGAGTCTAGGAATCTGTCCATTTCCTCAAAATTTTCCAGTTTGTTGGAGTACAATTTTTCACAGTAGTTACTATCTTCTGAATTTTGGTGGTGTTTGTTGTGATTTCCCCTTTTAAATTTCTAACTGCACTGATGTGATAGTTTCCTTTCTAGTGGTAAGTTTGGCTATGAGCTTATCTATTTTTTTTCTTTCAAAGAACCAGCTCTTTGATTCTTTATACATTTTTAGTCCTCATTTCATTGATTTCTGCTCTAATTTTTGTGATTTCCTTCCTTAATTTTGGTGTAGGCCTAGATTATTTTTGTTCTGAAGCATCTTAAGATTCCTGACAAGGTGATTTATTTGAGCTTGTTCTGTTTTCCTAATGTGAACCTTGATTGCAATTCACTTCCTTCTTAAAGCTGTTTTCGTACTGCACCAGAGGTTTCAGTAATTTACACTGGCATTGTCATTGACTTCTTGAAACTTTTTGAATTTCTTCTGTGACCCACTGGTTGTTTAGGAGTGTGCCACTAATTTTACAGGTGTTTCTATTTTTCCCATGATTTCTTTTTTTGTGGATATCCATTTTCATTGCACAGTGGTCTAATAGTACACATGGCATGATTTTAATTCCTTTATATTTATTTAAGCAGGCTTTGTGGACTAGTATGGGATCTATTTTGGGAAAAGTACTGAATGCTATGGAAAAGAATGCTTACTGTGTTTAGTGTGGTGGGATACTCGGCAGATATCTGTTAAATCCATAAATTCAAAGGTGTGGTTCAACTGTGATTTTGTTGCTGTTGTTCTTTTGTTTAGTTGACCTATCTCTTTGCAAAAGTAGGGTGTTAAACTCTTCCACTAGAATTGTGCCAGCATTCATCTCATCTTTTAGGTTCAGTAGTATTTATTTTATGAAGAAAGGTGCTCTAGCATTCAGTGCATTAACATTTATAAGCATTATCTCTTAATGTTTGGTTGTTTCCTTAACTAGTATGTAGTGACCTTCTTTTTCTCCTCCAATCAGTGTTAGCTTGAAGTTTACCACGTCTGAGATTAAAATTGCTGCCCTGTTTGTTTTCAGAGTCATGGTACATGAAATATTGTTTTTAGTCTATGAATATTTTTATTAAATGAATTTCTTCAATGCAACAGAATGTTGGACTCTGCTTTCTGATCTAATCTGTGAATCTATGTCTTTTAATTGGAAAGTCAAGACCATTAATGTTGAAAGATAATACTGAAATGTGTTGATTATTTACTATCATCATACTTTTCCTCTTAGTGACTCGTTTGGGTTTTGGTTTTGTTGTTGCTGTTTATTCATTGACCTTGCTTTGTGGTTTTGTTTCATTTGGGTTTTTAGCTTCATTGGTTTCTTTTTTTCTGTCTAGAATATTCTTGAGTACTTTCTGGACCACTGGTTTAACATTCACCTATCTCTTGAGCTGGCAATTTTCATGAAATGTTCCTATTTCTTCATCTATTTTGAAGGAAAGCTTTGCTAGGTGTATTAATCTAGGCTAGAAGTTGTTTGCTCTTAAGGCTATAATACTTTGCTCCAAGCTCTTCTGGTCCTTAAGGTTAGTATTGCAAAGTGTGCTGTAATTCTAATGAATTTACCATTATAAGTGATTCACTTCATTTCATTTTTCTCTAACTGCTTTTAAAATTCTCAAATTCTGAGGTTTTTGTTAGATATCTGGCAGTTTAATAAGGATATGCTTTGATGAGGTTATTTTTCGTCATAGTTGGTGATCCGGAAGCCTTGCTTAGTTATATGTTGAACTTTTTTCTCTTAGTTCAGAAAGTTTCTGCAATATTTTTTGTAAACAAATTAATAACTCCACCTGTTATTTTCTGGATTTTCTCTAACTCCAGTTAGCATTAGGTTGATCTTCTTAGTGTTACCTCGTAGCTGCTTGTTCTACTTATTTATTGGTTTATTTATTAGCTATTTGTGCACATCTTGATATCCTGGTCTCAATTTCAGATGGTCTATCTTCACATTGGTCATTTCTGCAATTTATGAGTTCTGTACATTTTTTTTTAATTTCAGGTGTTTCTATCAGGTATCTTTTCAAGGATTCTATATCTCTGATGAATTTGCCATTTGTGTTTTGAACTGTTTTGGTCAGCTATTCCAGTTTTTTACTTATTTCCCCCAAATCCGCATTGGGCATTTTGAGTGGATAATTCTGGGAGCTTTTAGTTCAATTCCTCTTTGGACTCACCTACTTTCTTCATCTCTTCTTTAATCTTTTCATAGCATTCCATTGCCTACTATTTGCTTCCCTCTCCCTTTGTGTTCCCTTGATCTGCCTTAGAAGAGTTGGCAGACCTTGGGAATCTCCTGCTGCCTTGCTTCCCCAAAATCTTGTGTATATGTAGGTGTAGGTTTTATTATTTATGACTCCAAGCAATGAAGATATTGGCACAGAGAGAAAACCAATTGTCAGTCATTACTGTGTTATCTTAACTATAGCTATAAATTCAGCAACAAAAATGGCATCAAATGTCAATTGCATATTGACAAATCCTAGTAACCACTCATAAACAAATCTTAACCAGAACAAAGAGGACTGTGATTTTAGTAAATACAGATATTGACCTATAGTACTTCAGGCCATTAACTTCTGCTAAATGTAGGCAGCAGTGCTAGAGGTCATACCTGTAGACTAAATATCTTATCCTTCTGGACTATCCTCCCCTCCGATTATACCTTGCAAACCTGGCCTCCTACAAAAGAATGTGAGCCCTGTGATCTTCCTGGTCTGATCTCAGGCCTCCTGGGGGAATCCCAGGAGATCCTTGTTTAGTTCTTACCTGCTCCATGTCTATCTTCCAAGACACTCTCAATGTGTCTCTGTGGCAGAGTAACACTTTGATTCTGAAGCAAAACTCTCCTCCTGGGTGTTGGTCTCTTCTTCAATCAGGTTAGTCTGTTGGTTATCACCTCTATTGCCCTGCTCTGCGGAGACCCCAGGGTCCTCCTGGCTCAGCACAGAGGGTCAGGTAGGCATCAGCAGGGGGCCCCAGAACCTTTCTCCAGGTGTGGATGAAGAAAAAGGCTGAAGTCAATTTAGGATTTCCTTCCCTTGCTCATCCATTCCTCTAATTTGCTCACACAAAAGTTGCTCTACAAGGTTTATCAATATCCATTTTTATTTATTTACTTACATATTTTCAAGACTTTGGGTCCATTAATATAATATACAAAATATGATAAGATATTCATTACTAAATCATCAAAACAAAAAATAATTGTATTAAATGAGAGATGAGCCAAGGGAAAAAACAAAGTACAGCAAGTGATGGCATATCTACCATAGCTCTGTCTTAACTGTAAATTTTTCCATAAGCTCTCTGACAGCCAAAACAAACTCGGAAGTCTAATTAGGGACATAGCTCTTTCATCCGTGAGCAGAAAACATGAGCTCCTCAGAAGAAAGCATTTCCCATTATACAACTCTAAGCTACATTTTTCTTTGGAAGTGTCTCTTCTGCACAGCCTCTTAGAAATGCAGTGATTAATATCAACAGTGAGATTTTCATGTGCAATGGTGGCTGCATCCAGATGCCTTCACTGTTACTGAGCCATGTGTGGACTCCTAGGCCTCGGTACCCATCAACTCATCTTTGCTCCTGTTCCCAGTGCCTCCTTTGCTCAGGCCACACACCTCACTTTCTCTCCCCTGCCCTCCCCCTCTCCCTAGGCACCTTCTCCCTCTCCCTCATTTCATCTCATCCTTTTCATCTCCCACCCCAGCCCCTCCCTTGCCTTCATCCCCCACAAAGCAGTTCACATTGGATGCTTGTTTTTCTCCCACTTGTCCAGACATGCTTTTCAAATTAGCACTTGGTAGCTTTGAGGGAAACCCAGACATTGTTGAGAAGAGAGTGAGAGGCCAACTGGAAAAAAAAGAAAGGTTTGCTTTTTTCTCAGCTTGTTATAAATTTGCAATACAAGCAAAGAAAAATAAACACCCAGATTCTGCAACTGATATAGTAGTCCACTGACTTGATGAGGTATCAAAGTTTGGTCTTCCCCCAGATCTTTACTGCTATTTACAAGCGGGGAGCTGCTGCTCATTCCGAAGAGGCACCGCCTCACAGCTCTCTTCTTCCTCCTCCCTGCTGTCATTACCTTGTCTGCCTGCCAAGGATAAGAGGTGGATGGACAACAGATAAACAGAATGCTCAGCCCAGGGGACCCAGGGAGACAATCTTGCCCAGGAAGCTACATCAGTTCCTGGTAGTAGAGACCTTTTAAACCTGTACTTTTCACTCAGTGAGAGGCCTCCTAGCTTCACAGAAGGACAGGATCTCAGGAGGCCCAGCTGATCTTCATTTAGCAAATAGGAAGATCTGCACTCATGCCAAGACCTTCTTTATGACCTCTTTTTAGGCCTATATGAAGACTACTCTGCTGTGGACTAAACACTAAAAGCAGGAAAAGGACGAAAAGGAAAGTTGTCTCTGAATGAAAATCTAGGATTAGTTGGAGAGAAGCAAGGGCCCCATTTTTATCTGGGTGGTTACATTTAGCTTCCAGCAGGTGGGTGTAAAAGAAGGAGTCATGGTTTTGTAGTCAAAAGATCGCAGTTTGAATCCTGGTTCTAGCACTGCCATTAATGGCCCAGTCCATTTATCTTTTGAAGCCAAGCTTCCTCCTCTATAAAATGTGGAGAATGCCTTTGTAGCTATAAAAATCAATTGAGGTGATACTTGTGAACATGCTTTAACTACTAAACACTTTGTAAATTCTAGCTGTTACTAGTCTAGAAGAATATTCTGCCTCTTATACACTGACTATTGTCAACAGAAGACCTGAGTTCTAGACCCTACCTGAGCTTCTAGATCTAGCTTTTACTTTCCAGGTGGATTATTTGAAGATAAACCATTATCTGAGCCTCAGTGCCTGGCAGTAAAAATATTAACAAAGGAAGTCACCTCACAATACAGGGCTGTTGCGAGAATCTAGTGAGACTAAACATCAGGAAGTACTTTGACAAGTGTAAAACACTAGACAAATATTAGCTGTTAATATTATTAAGCAACAGCCTTAAGACCTGAGCTCTGGTGCCAGCTTTGCATGCATCTTCCCCCTTGGCACTTTCTCAGCTGAATTTGTCACATTTTTCTACAAGCTGTCTTTCCCCCCTGATGATTATTTAATTCCTTTCTCAATAACCAAGTTCCCTGAGAGGAGTCCGAGAATCCACAGAGAAAATGAATCTATTCCTGTCTTTGGGGAACTTACACTAGTCAAGGCAAAGAATAAATAACTAAACTGGCTGAAGGAAGACAGTTTATAATGGAAAGCATGTAGATCTTAAACTTGGAAGATCTGCTTTTGACACCAATGCTGGCTGAGTGGTCCTGGGTCTCTTGGCCTCTCAGCACTTTACCTTCTTTTTCTATTAAATGGCCTGCAAAATTCTTTCATATGCTAGAACTAAAGATGAAAGAAGATCACATCTACTCACAGTGTTGAGTAAATGCTGTTATTGTCACAGTGACCTGAAATGAATTGGTACCCTAAGCATACAGATATCTGTTGCTTACCAAATACTGCTATGTGTCATGGACTGAACAAGACACTTTGCATGTGCAATTGCATCTAGTCCTATACTACAAGGTGTCATTTTACAGATGAGAAAATTGAAGTTCATGAAGGCTGGGAAAGTAAGTTGTGAAGAAAGTGCTAGATGCCAGTTTTGTATGATACTTATGTAACTCAAACTCTATATTCTTTCCACTATTGCACTTCCTTTTTATAAACTGATATAGAATGATATAGCTTTTCAGGATTCATGTGCCAGAATAAAAGTAGACTACCAAAGGTGCTGTCTGTTCACAGTACACTTTCAATAAGTTTTTTCCTCAGCTTTTTGCAGAAGCAGACCCCAAGACAAAGATTAGCATGCAAGTGGTTTGAGAGTGATTCCAGGAAATATCTGCAGAGAAGCAGAGAGCGGAGATAGTTAATGAAGGGTTTCTTCCCAAGTGAGAAGTCTGACCCAGTAGAGAACTCTGTGGTCATTGTAATAGATATACTTCAGGCTTATTCTTTTTCTCTGAGTGAGAGAACTAGGATATATATACAAACTCCTGTCTGGCAATAACTTTTTAGTTATGCCCTATTGTACAATAGAACGGTTGAACACACACACACACACACACACACACACACACACACACACACAACTCTGCTCCCAAGAAAGAGGCAGATGCTAGAAATCATGGTGGCGGAGTACATACATAAATCAAGACAGAGTCAATGAACAAGCATATGATAGTGGCTAGGGGTGAGGAGAGACTAGAAAAATAAATGAAAAGTAAGGAAGGAAAGGTAAAGAAAATTACGCAAATACTGGCTTAAGGATTTAATGGGCTCCAGTCTTTCTGAGATGATATGATATCATATATATTAAAAGATCGGAAGCAAACTAGATTATTGTTTCAACTTTTTCATCCTCTACCCAACAACAGGCTTACCAATGTACACCTTTTGGTATATAACTTTGCAGTGCTGTCTTGCTTTGAGTGGGATGTGCTTCCTCATTCTTTGACTCTTGGCTTGACCACATGTCTTGCTTTGGTGCAGGGTATGGTAGCAAATATAATACAGGTAAACACTTGGAAAAGGTTGCTTATTAGAGATACTTTACACATTATGCCAGACTTGTACTGGCGTCTACTGCAAACAACTAGGCTACTAACCGAGTCTAACCTAGATGAGCTAATCCCAGGTAGTCACTGGCACCTGAGGGCACCTAGTTTAATCACCCAGCTGACCCCAGTCTAGATCAGTTTAGATACACATGAGGAAAAAAATCTTGCTGTCATTTAATGCTGAGAATTTTGTTGATGTTGAATGCTCTGAATTCATAGAGAACAGTTACAAAAACTGTACTTCCTTTGAATATTCACCCCAAAATTTTAACTCAGCAAGTAGTTTTCTTTGGGCCACTTTTGAAATTATTTACTTGTTTACTTGTCATAAATCATCACGTCTCTGATTTCTGAGTTTCATAAAGTCAGAAACCTCAACTCTTTCATTGTCATCTGTGTCCCAAGGGCTTAGTGCAATATATTTCATATGGGAGTGATGAATAAATGTTTATTGATTGAGTGAATTGGCTATTATACTATAGACTGCATAACTTCAAAATTACACTCTAATTTATTTAATTTATTAGAAGGGACATGTAGAAATCAGAGGAAAAAATAATTAGCTGTAAATGGAGAAATAATGGAAGGTTTTGATAAAATTGTCATGGAGTCACTAATTGTTTCAGAATGAGCGGACATCTACCTGGTGGAGGTGGAGAAAAAGAACATTCCAATCAGAACTGATAACATGAATAAAAATGTGGAATATCCAAGAACTTTCAGAGATGCTGAAGTATAACACATGTATATAGGAAAATAATGGGTAACATCCAACTACAAAGAACCATAAATGGCATGCTATACAATTTTCCCTTTGTTCTCTTGGAAATGAGTAACTATAGATTTTTATTGGTAATATTTTTTGTCTTAAAGAGAATAAGGAAAAACAATAAAATAAAACAAAACAATGAGAATGATATTGGTAAAAGCAAGACAGTAGGAAATCCACAGAGTTATTATACTGCATGTGATTGTCCTCAATAGATGCTCCAGTGACCGGCTTTAGGTCTGCAAAGTCAATCAAACAATACAAACATTAAATTCTTTCTTTACTTCAGGTGCTATCATCTCAGCCTGCATTTTCCAATCAGTTGGTTGCATGTGGTGGAGGGCAGGCCAAGGGGAGGATCTTCTCCCCCTGCTTGTGCACTGGCTGACTCACAGGGATGGTGTTGCTATGTGGTTCTCTCCCAGTGGGTCCAACTACTGCTGGCACATGGGAAGGTGCTGCTGCTTCTGATTCTCTCCTGGCTGGCCCAGCCACTACTGGTGCATGGGAGGGTCTTAAATGGTAATATTAACATAATCCTCTATCTTTTACCAAGTTTCTTAGCCTAGTGGAATACCTTTTGGATTAATTATATCTTTGAAAGTAATTTGCTTAGGATTATTATCCTTCCTTATGTCTTTCCTTTCCTAGAAATTAAACAAACATCATAAACTCCAGCATCAAAGTTAGATATCTAAGGTTTCCTCTCCTTCTTTTCTCTAAGCCCTCTATCCTGGATTTTCTACATCCCACCCAAATTCCTGCTATAATCATGTGATACTAACTCAAATCCCACTTTGACCATCAGCAGGAATGTAAGCACTTGGACATGTGGCATAGCTAAGATGGAAAAGTCTTACAGATGGATGAGACAATTCTGAGTATGTGTAGAAGTCTTGCATTAGGAATTTCTCCTTGTTGGCATCTGTTTCTTGGTTTCAGAATCTCCAGATTTGTTAGACTAAGGAAACCTAGTATACACCAAAGAATATGAAGTCCAGAAATCATAAAGGAAAGGGCCTAGTAAGTCAAATATGGTAGTAAAGATCTGTTTTATATAATAAATACCATATCATTAGTTTACTAGGCCTCCTTTCAGCATGATTCTAAACTGGGGAACACAATACAATATGTAATCACTGACTTAGTTTAACAATCCCTTTTACTTGTGGACTATGGGAGAAGTCCATTGCATCTTTTTTTTAAGAGAAAAAACAATAAAAACAATATTACAGAATTTCAAAATAAGATAATAGAAAATTAACAATGGTTTGTATAAGGCATATTATTATCTTCAAAGGTCCATTTCATCTTATGAAGAAAAGTGCTATGAGGTGAATACAATCATTACGTGCTAAAACTAGCTATCCTTTGTGTTATCCATTGGCTCAGTGTGTCAGATAACTAGGTTGTTGTGTATAAGGTGATTTCATTTCATCCTATATCATTGGCAGTTGGTGAAAGACCAATGTCCACAGGTATTTGGATAAGAATATGTTCACAATGAACTGCTAGTCCTAGATGTAAGAGACTGTTTTATCTATACCGAAGAAACAAAGTCAAAGCCAACTGAGGCACTTTGTTTATGCAAATGCAAGTCTACAAAGATACAGTCTTATTTGCAAAAAAATAAAGATAAATCCAGTGAAAAGCACGATATGAAAGTACAGCCAGTGGCAGAGGCAAAGATTGCATCCTCTGGCTATTCATAGGAGACATGACATCTTTGAAAAGTAATCTTACAGGAGCCACGAAGGAACTTCACTACATTACAATGATTTTCCAGTGAAATTTAGGATGATATGACTGCTATAAAGCAAAAATAATAGATACATTAATAAAAGAATAAGCAAAAGGACAAAAAAAGAGATACATGGAAAATAGGATGAAACACAAGATAGTCAACTGAGATTAATGCAGGAGCCAGGCAATACACTCAGTTCAGCATCACTTAAGCTAAAACAGGAACTAGGCAACATTAGAAAATAGTAACAAAAATGATACCTCAGTTAAAATTAGAGTTGACATCTGAAAAATCAAGACATGCATATAAAACATAAACTAAGGTCCCCAAGAACTAAAAAACATACCAAAAGATTTTAAGTAGATAACTAAAAAAAATAAAGAAAATGACTATACAATCTATGAATAATAGATGACTCTAGAATTCTTGAATACAGAAAATATAATCAAAAACATAACTAAAGAAAACTTCCCAGAGTCAAAAAGAAATTTTTACATAACTGATCCAGCAAATGTTTATATATGTATACACAATTAGATATAGATGTGTCAAGATAGAGATATGGACAGATATAGATATAAATATGTTGGAGGAAAAATACAGTTATCTTAAAAGTCACTAACTTTACAAAGATTCGAGGTGGAAACAACGTGAAATGAGTATTTTGAGCCCACAGAAACTCTTTTTCATTTGTGATTCTTAGTCTGTGTTATATATAATAACATGAGGCTTCTAACTGGTCACCTTTCCACCCATTTCTCTACCTCCAACCAACTTCTACAACCTTTGCATTCTGATTCTACTACCTTGCTGAAAATCTTAAAGAGCTATGTGGCTTTTTAAAATATGCTTTTAAAAAGTTAATAATAGAATCTAAATTGTATGTATTCAGATGTTCATGGTAAATTTCTTCAGCTTTGTTTGAACTTTTTTGTAATATAACAAATGAAACTTCCAGACATAAAGTACATGTCTATAATCACAGCATTTGGGAGTCTGGGGCAGGAGGTTCATCACAAGTTAGAGGCCAGCCTGGAGTACACAGGACACCCCAAACTACACAGTGAAATCTTGCCCCAAAAAAGAAAGAAGGAGAGAGAGGGAGGAGAGAGAGAGAGAGAGAACAGGAACTAAAGATCTTTCAAATTATCCTCATTGTTAATAGGGTAGAATTCAAATTCTTTGCCTAATATGCAAATCTCTTCACAATCTAATCCTAGCATGCCTCTGCAAAGGTACTTTTACTGATCATTTTACCTCATCTCCCTGGTCTAGTCCTCATGAATTCCCTGGTGTTCCTGAAGTGCACTCTTTTTGTCACAACTCTTGTACCCACACTCCTCCCTTGCCTGATACTGCCTTCCCCTGCTTTTTCACAATGTGCTGCTATTCATCTTCAAAGACCAGAGCAAATATTACATCTCCAAGAAAAGAAGCTGATTAGTTCTCTACTCCTCCCAGAATTCTTGATTTGTACTTTTCTTAGAGTACACATAACCTTGTGCTGTATTTGGCAGTGTTTCTATCACCTGCTGTAATTTGAGTAGGCACTTGAAGGACACGGGCTGGTTTTTTTCACTCTGTCTCTAATTGTGGATCAGAATTTGACACAGAACAGATAACCATACAGGACCCATGGTTTCTTTGGGGGTAGGAGATGAGTAAGAGGGTTGCAATAGAATAATCTTGACTGAGGTAGCACTAAGCCGAATTCTTTCTGCAGCAGCTGAATTTAAGAACAAGGATGAATACTCTGATACTTCATACAAGTTAGACTCTACTGTGATATGCAGGACAGGCTCCATAACTTATGAGGTCTAGTACAAAAAGAACATTCAGGGATCCTCATTGAAAACTTAAGAATTTCAATATGGTGACAGCAAAGCATTCAAGTAAGTATGTAATCTTTTTAAATGTGAGTTCCTGTCTTTCTAGAAGCTATAGCTTAAATTCAGTTGGTGTTCCCCAAGGGTTCTCTTATGATCACCACCTTGGTTCATGGGGAAGTACTGTGGAGCCTGTAAGAGTTAGGGCCTAGTGAGTAGGTGGTCCTTGGGTCACTGGAGTATACACTTCAGTCAACTGTGGGACCACAATCTTTCTTTCTCCACTCCTAGCTCAAGGCACAATCACTTGCCCTTACACACCTTGAGCATGATATGTAGCCATTCACCCCACTCACCATAAGTCAAAACCACTGATGCTACCTGATCTTGAATCCTGAAACTCCAAAACTGTGAAATCCTTTTCTCTGTATAAATCTAGTTGTCTCATTACTTCACTATAAAGGTACAAAACTGAGTAATAAGCTATGGAAATGACACCCATGAAGCCCAGCCCTAGTGCTCAAGGATATCAAGTGGACTGAGAAATCTCGAGTCTTTAATAATTTCACTGAGTGGCAGCAGTGCTTGTTTGTTTGTCCTTCAAGACACATAGGGGTTGGCAGTTTGCCACACCCGGAAACATAAAATACAAAAATATCTCCTCAGCAACGCCCTTGGCTGCTTACTATGTTTTTAAAAATTGTCATTTGTAAGCCACACTTACTTAGAATCTGTGTGCAATTACCTGTGCTACCAGCAGAGGCACAGGCTTTGTTATCCAGAGGAGATGTCATAGCGCATGTGTTACAAGGTAAGGAGGACCCATCCCTCATCTGACCTCTTCTGTCATCTCATCCTGGATAAGGACCAGAAAGCACAGAGCGCAGCATCTTCAGAGAAGACAACATACTTTGGCATGAGTCAGCCTTCTCAATCAAGAATATAGAACACGCTGTCATTCAGGTGACCCAAAGATTCTTTGTATTACTCTGTATAATTTTTTTAAATTTTACTTAAAAAGAAAACAAAACAAAACAAACAAAATAGAAAAAAGGGTAGCAACAATACAAAATTCCAAGGAAAAAAAGAAAACAACAAAAAATACTAAGAAATCATTACTTGATAGCTTCAATACTGTCATCTTGGAAGTAGTTGTTCAAGTTACAAAGTTAAAACATACAAAGTACACACTCAAGCAATGAGTCTGTTTACAGTTCTGCTCCATGATATAACAAAAACAGTAATATGGTCATTCATCTTCCACACTTCAACATACATGCAATTATACCCTTTAAAGCACCCTCTTTTCCTCTCTTTTTTACAGTAGCAATTACACATTTTGGGTTTTATTACTCCTACAGTTCTTATTACTTTTTACGCTACAGATACAATATGATATTTATAAATATGATTCTTATTTATTTCACTAATGAGGATATTTTCAAGTTGTCTCCATTTCCCTATGAAGGCCTCAAGATCATCCTTTTTCATGGCTGAGTAATACTCCACTGTATAAAAATACCACATCTTTTTCATCCACTCTGCATTTGATGGGCATCTTGGTTGTTTCCAAGATTTAGCTATTACAAATTGTGCTGCTATGATCATGCATACACATATATCACTGTGATATGAACTTTTCAGTTTTTCTGAGAAAATACCCAGGAGGGAATAGCTGGGTTGAATGGAACTTCCAATCCTAGTCTTCTGAGAATTCTCCATACTGATTTCCATAGTGGTTGGACCAGTCTACACTCCCACCAACAGTGGAGGAGTGTTCCTTTTTCCCCACAGCCTCGCCAACATTTGTTATCAGTTGATTTCTTGATGGCAGCTATTCTTTCAGGGGTGAGATGAAATCTCAGTGTTTTAATTTGCATTTCTTGAATGACTAGTGATAGTGAACATTTATTCATGTATTTATTTGTCATTTGTATATCTTTATCTGAGAACTGAGTGTTCATCTCAGATGCCCCTTTTTGAAGAGGGTCTTTGAAATAGGGGGGCTTGAAGTTTTTCAATTCTTTATACATTCTTGATATAAGACCTTTGTCTGAGGGGTTGCTGATTAAAATTCTTTCCCATTCTGTGGGTTTTCTTTTCACTCTGCTGGTGATTTCTTTTGAAGTGCAGAAACTTTTCAATAATATGAGATCCCAGTTGTTGATTCTCTGAAGCATTTCCCATGCAGTTTGTGTTTTGTTCATGAATTCTCTGCTTACCCCTGTCTCCAAGACTTTTACCTACCTTATCTTCCAGTAGATTTAGTGCTTCTGTTTTAATGTTTAGGTCTTTGATCCATTTAGACTTTAGTTTTGTGCATGGTGATAGGCATAGATCTAGTTTCAGTCTTCTGCATGTGGAGAGCCAGTTTTTCCAACACCATTTATTAAAGAGGCTATCCTTCTTCCAGTGAACATGTTTAGCCCCTTTGTCAAATATCAGGTGGCTGAGTGTCTCTATAGCTGTGCTTGCATCTTCTAATCTGTTCCATTGATCCTCGGGTCTATTTCTTTGCTAGTACCATGCTGATTTTATCACTGTGGCTTTGTAGTACAGTTTCAAGTCAGGAATTGAGATGCCTCCTGCCTTGTCTTTACTGCCCAGAATTGCCTTTGCTATTCTAGGTTTCTTCTGTTTCCAAATGAATTTTAGGAGTGTTTTCTCTAAATCTGTGAGGTATGTCGATGGTGTTTTGATTGGGATTGCATTAAATCTGTATAACAGTTTTGGGAGTATGGCCATTTTCACAATGTTGGTTCTTCCTAGCCAAGAACAAGGAATATCCTTCCATTTTCTAATACCCTCTTCAATCTCCTTTTTTTAGCATAGTATAATTTTCACCATATAGGTCTTTTACATTCTTAGATGTATTTCATTTTTTTAGATGTTATTGTGAACGGTGATATTTCCATAATTTCTCTCTCAGTGAGTTTCTTTTTTGTGTACAGGAATGCTATTGATTTTTGCGTGTTGACTTTGTATCCAGCTACAATCCTGAATTTGTTTATTACCTCTTGCAGTCTTTTAATGGAGTTTTTGGGTTCTTCTATACAGAGTATCATGTCATCTGCAAATAGTAATAATTTAACTTCTTCCTTTCCTATCTTTATTCGTTTTATTTCTCTCTCTTGTCTGACTGCCCTGGCTAGTGTTTCCAAAACTATATTGAAAAGGAGTGGTGCTAGTAGACATCCTTGTCTTGTTCCTGATTTTAAATTGAAAGCTTTCAGTTTTTGTCCATTTACTATAATATTGGCTGTTGGTTTGTCATAGATGGCCTTTATAAGGTTGAGGTAGACATCGGGTATTCTGAGCTTCTGAAGAGTTTTTATCATGAACATGTGTTGGACTGTATCGAAAACTTTTTCTGCATCTATTGGGATGACCATGTGGTTTTTGTTTTTGTCTCTGTTGATGTGGTGTGTCACATTTATTGATTTGTGTATGTTAAACCATCCCTGCATTCCTGGAATGAACCCCACTTGGTCATGATGTATAATCTTCTTGATGATTTGCCACATTCTATTTGCCAGTATTTTATTGAGAATCTTTGCATCTATGTTCATTAGTGAGATTGGCCTATAGTTCTCCTTTGTGGTTGGGTCTTTCTCTGGTTTTGGTATGAGAGTTATGCTTGCCTCTAGGAATGATTTAGGGAGGACTGCTTTCTTTTCAATTTTATTGAAGAGTTTAAGGAGTATTGGCATCAAAAATCTTCTCTAAATTTCTTGTAGAATTCAGCTGTGAATCCATCAGGACCTGGACTTTTCTTTGTTGGTAAGGTTTTTATTACATTTTCAATTTCAATAGCTGATATTGGGTTATTCAAAATTGCTATATCTTCTTGGTTGAGCTTTGGTAGTTCATATGTTTCTAGAAATCTGTCCATTTTCTCTGGGTTTTCCTCTCTATGTGAGTATAGATTCTTAAAGTAGGTGTTCATGATCTTTTGAATTTCCATTGGATCTGTAGTAATTTCCCACTTTTCAGTCCTTATTGCGTGAATTTGGGTTTTTTCTTTCTTTTTATTTATAAGGTTAGCTAGAGCTTTGTCAATTTTGTTTATTCTCTCAAAAAAAACAACTTTTTGATTCATTAATTCTTTGTATTTTTTTTTTAGTTTCAATTGCATTGCTTTCTGCTCTACTCTTTACTTTCCTCTCTTCTATCAGCTTTGGGTTTAACTTGCTCTACTTTTTCTAGTAGCTTGTGATGAAGCATTAGGTTATTTGTGCTCATTCTATATTCTTGATATGACTATTTATTGCTATATATTTCCCTCTTAAGACCACTTTCATTGCATCCCACAGATTACAATAGGTTGTTTCCATATTTTCATTAAATTGTAGGTATTCCTTTATTTCTTCCTTAATTTCATCGGTAGCCCATTGGTTGTTTAAAAGGTTGTTGTTTAATTTCCATATATGCATGCAGGTTTTGCCATTTCTTTTGCCCTTATTTTCCAATTTCAGTGCACTATGGTCAGATAGTATGCATGGGATAATTTCAATACCCTTGCATTTACTTAAGAATGTTTTATGGGATAATATATGGCCTATTTTGGAGAATGTCCCATGTGTAGCTGAGAAGAATGTGTATTCTGTTGTGGTTGGGTGGAACACTCTGTAAACATCTACTAAGTCCAGTTGCTCACAGGTATGATTCAGTTCTATTACTTCTTTGACGACTTTTTGTCTAGTTGATCTATGTCTTTGTGACAATGGGCTGTCAGGTCCCCTGTAATATTACAGGTCCCCTGTAATAATTGTGTTCTTGTGTATTTGGTTTTTCATGTCCTTTAGTATCTGTCTCATGTGGTTGGGTGCTCCTGTGTTTGGTGCATATATATTTATAATTGTTAGTTCTTCCTCTTGAATTATTCCACTTACAAGTATGTAGTGACCTTCTTTGTCTCTTTTAATCATCTGAGGTTTGAAGTTCACATTGTCTGCAAATAGAATAGTTACCCCTGCTTTTTTCTGGACTCCTGTTGCATCGAATACTGTTTTCCATCCTTTGACTTTTAATCTATGAGTTTCCTTTTGGGTCAGCTCTGTTTCTTGTATACAGCATATTGTGGGATCCTGTTTCTTGATCCGTTCTGTCAACCTATTTCTTTTGATAGTTGAATTGAGGCCATTTACATTTATGTATATCCCTGATATATATTGTCTCAACTTTGCCATGTTATGTTCCAATTGTTTGCTTTCTGTTTTTCCCTATTATTTAATTGCTTGTCCCACCTGGTGGTTTCTTTCTGTTGTTCTGGGGATTGTGGTCATTTTTATCTCTGTCTAGTATGTCTTTCAACACTCTTTCTAAGGTTGATTTGGTGGATGTAAATTTCTTCAGTTGTTCTTTGTCATCTAAGTATCTTATTTCTCCATTAAATCTGAATGAAAGTTTTGCTGGGTACTTCAGTCTGGGTTGAAAGTTGTTTTCTTTCAGGCCTGGAAATATCTCATTCCAATCACGTCTTGACTTGAGGGTTTGTGCTGAAAAGTCTGCTGTGATTCTAATGGGCTTTCCTTGATAAGTGACTTGTGTTTTTTTTCTCTAACAGCTTTTAATATTCTGTTTTTATGTTGTATGTCTGAGATCTTAATTATTATGTGTCTGGGTGTAGATGTATGCTGATTGTGAGTGTTTGACGTCCTGTATGCCTCACTTATCTGCATATCAGATTTTTTCCCCATGTTTGGGAAGTTTTCTCCTATTATTTCTGTGAATATTTTAGATACGTCATTTGCATTGGCTCCAGCATCTTCACTAATGCCTATTAATCTTATATTGTTGCTCTTGGCATCATCTTGAAGCTTCTCGATTGTCATGTCATGCTGCTTTGTTATTTTTAAAAGTTCTATCCTTTCATGATCACTAGTTATGATCCTGTCCTCAAGGTCTGAAATCCTATCCTGAGCTTCATTTAAACGGTTTTGCATGCTTTGAATTGAATTTTTTGTTTCTTGGATGTCTCTTTCAGTTTGTTTCATGAATTCTGCTTGTTTTCTATATTGTTCATTTAAGGTTTCAATCAGTTCCCCATGTTCCTTTACTTTTTTCTCTATTTCTTCTTTAGCTGTGCTCAGCAACTCCTTTACTAAGGTTGTTATTTCTATCTTTACCTGGGAGATTACTTCTAATTTGATTTCCTCTATGGCCTCATGGAGTTGTTTTTTCTTTCATTTGTTATCTTTTCAGAGATTCCTAGTGTGTTACCTTTGGAGGCCTCTACTTCAGTGTCTCCTGTACTTGCACCTGTTGGACTGGATGTTTGAGATTGCATTCTGCCTTTTCATTTTGCCATTTTCCTCTTTCGAGTTAGTGTTTGGTTCTTCAGACCCGTTAGTGTGAACTGTTGGTAGGGTAGTGTGTATCTTGGTGACCTACTGTAAGGTTGATGTTTTTCCAGTTGCTGGGTCCCACAATGAATAGGTGGGCCAGTCACCTAACTCCCTACTGCAGGGCCTGTTAGGTGAGTCCTGTATGCTTTCTGGGCTGATAAGCCTAGTAGCATTGATGTAGGTCAGCTTTTAGTTCCTGCTAATACTTTATCTTCAGGTTATTCCAGGTCATCAAATCTCCCTGTCTATAGTGTTTGTGTTGGCTGAGGCCCTATTGTGTCCTTATTGTGTGCCTGTGTGTCTCATAAGGCCTTTTGATTTTCTTCAAGTTGGGGTTGTCCTTTTCAACACACTCCTCACTCTTCCTGATGTTTTCTGTGTGTAGGAAGGGGTCACCTTCACTCTTGTCAGACTTACCAAGGTCTTACAGTTAGTTGGAGCTTTACTACTGGCCCTATTTAGCTACTGTACACCTCTATTTTAGGGGCATACTCACCACACTGACTGGAGCCAGCTTAGATCTTGTTGCGGTGAGGCAGTCACTTAATCTCCCTTCAAGGTAGCACAGATAGTCCGCTGTAGTCCAAGGTTCCTCTGGGTGCAGAGTTCCAAGTTTGCCCAGTGTGTGTTGTGGTTCCGCCTACCAATGAAGCATGCGCAGCCAGGGTCCAGGGTGGGCTCCCAGCCAGCTGGCCACTTGTACTCTGTATAATTTTTAGTAGTTCTGTTGTGCTTTACAATTTTCATCTTTACTGTGACAAATTTTTACATAATTTTCTACCATATCATCTAATATTTTATTATATAGGTAAATTCTGGTACTGCCTATTTATTATGTATATGAATATTTTGTTAGACTTTGCTCTAAGAGTTCAACAGTTGATATTCTAGGAATGTAAATATATGCAAACAGTCATGGTTTTGTGTCTTTCTTTGCAATGGCCATGTCTCTCATTTCTTTTTGATGCACTAGTATATGGCCCAAAACTTTTATTTAAAAAGTTATATAAAAATGTCTTTTTCTTGACTTGGGTGGCAATGAACCTAAAACTTCACTATTAAGTATACCAAATTTATTTTTAATAGTTCAGTTTTAGCACTTTGAAAAAAAATCAAACCCTTAGTTTCTTAAAGAGTTATTTTATAAAATCTGGAATAGCATGTTATTAAATTCTTTTCACTATCTGCTAAGATTATCATATAGCTCTTGTTATTTTATCTAGAACTATGCTTTATCATGTTCATCAGTTTCCTTTAACTTTTGGAATAAAGATAATGTCTTCATATTCCTAGAATAAACCATACTCAGCAATGATAAGATGATTTTTTGATGTACTATTACATACAGTTCAGTTTATTTCACAGTGAGAATGTTCTACAGTATTCTTTGTATACTATTAGTATTATTCTTCAGTGCCAGGGATCAAACTCACGACCTCGTGTTTGCCAAGCAGGCACTTACGCCCCTGAGCTAAACCCCTGACCCAACTAGTATTATTCTAATGAGACCTATTTATATTATGCATTGCCCATACACTTATAATATTAAGTATAATACTACAAAATTCTCATCCCCTCATATTTCACTTTTTAATGGAGGCACTAATCACTGAAAATTCCCCAAAGATAAAGTGCTGCTTTAAATTTATCTTTTTACAAAAATGGAAAATTCGAGGAGCTTACATTTGGCTTTTTTTAATCACTGCATCACTTTATCTAAAAGTCACAGAGCCAAAACAAGCATTCTCCTAAATTCCAAGATTATATATTCAAACTGTATCATCAAGAAATAGAAAAGTACCTATGGGATTAGGGACCAATCAGTCTTCTTTGTGGGAAACTTGAGGCAGAACTCTTACCCCCAGTAAATTTTCACTTTGACTAGTTGGATGCAGTAGTGTTTTGGGCATTTAGGAATGAATATAATTTCCAAGGATTTGTCTAATAATCTTGAAGGAGTCTGGGTATTTTTCATCCCCAGTGCATGATTATCTTGTAAGGTATGACAGAACCCTTACGAAGAACAGTATCAGTGATGTTGCTATAGGACTCTGCCCTAAATGTACATTGATTCCACATAGTGACTTTCTTTTCATCAGTGTATTTGGCAATGATCTTTTTAGTAGCTCATGTCAAGCCATAGCTTTAGACTGCTATAGATTTTTTCTTTCTTCAATCAATAAATAATGGAAATTTTATATCTTAACTTCATTTACTATTAGGAAAAATATAAAATAATATCCTAATTTCTGTCAGTCAACCAAAGAGTACTACTACCATCAGCTAAATATGGCTCTATGAATCCAGAATTTCCAATAAGCATACCCATATCAAAACATTCAGTGTATCCAAAATTATGATTTCCTTTTCTTCAATTGAGCACCCAAACAAGCATTTTCACACATATTTTTGAGTCTCGACAACATAAATTAACAAAACCCTAAAGTTCTTTTGGTGTTGAAATATTCTTTTTTTAGGTTGCCCCCCGAGGCATGATATATGCTAACTTTTTGGTTGTTTAAAAATAAAAAGAGTACAGGAGTGGAAAAGAAGAAAAGTAGTTTACCTTATAAAGTAATTACTTCATGTGAAGAAATGGTAGTTGTTATTAAGCAACATACGATTAACATTAGCATGCAAGAGACAAAGAGCTATTTGGTAAACAGGGTAAGCATGTTTTAGGGTCTCATCTTTTTTCCAATTAGGAAAATATCTTTATGCATTTGGCTGATAGCACACCTTAGTAAACCACTTTCTGTTTAAACTAGCCAAAGCACGGACACTAAAATTTCCTGGGTTTCTATTGATTCATTGAGCTAAGGTATGTGAAGGAGTCTTTTTCTTTTAAGTTACTCAAATCCCGCTGGTAATCCATTCATTTCTTGCCCTCTCTATGCCTGGTTATTTTACAGTGAAGGCACTTGACCTCAAGAAACCTTCATTGGGTACTCCATTCTAGGTAGCCACAAGTGAAATTTGAGTTTTATAAATGCATTCTAGTTACCACATTTCTCTGACTGCTATCTGGATTTTCACTATGTTTATTCCTAATTATGAGAGATAAAGAATCCCAGTTCCACATGTGTATACATGTACATGCACATACACATGAACACATGCTTCCCTACTTTCTGAAGATAGTTCACTTGCAGTTTTCTACTAGCACAATTTTTGTACCCTTACAGTTCTTGGATGAAAACAAGAGAAAAAGTTTCATCTGAGAACAACTAAGACTGGTGAAACCAGTCTTAAAATCAGTGTGGAGATTCCACCAAAAATTAGGATTTGAGGTCCCATTTGACCCAGCTATTCCCCTACTGGATATCTTCCCAGAAAAATTAAAAACCTAGTACCACAGCAATATAAGTGCACTCATGTTTATAGTAGCACAATTTGTAGTAGCTAGGTCTTGAAAACAACCAAAATGCACATCAACTGAGGAATGGACAAAAAAGATGTAGCATTTTTATACAAGGGAGAACTACTCAGCCATAAATAAGGATAAACCTGAGACTTTTATAAATGGATGCAACTGGAGACTATACTTAAAAGCAAAGTAAATCAGGCTTGGATGCATAAACATTGTATTGTCTCTCTAGTGTAAGAAGCTGAAAGAAATTTTATACATATATATATATATATAATAGTTAAGATAGTTATACTATGAATTTCTCTGAGTTCGTTGAAAAGAAAGATTTGTGCTAACATTGTTCAAACAATTAAATGCATACATCTTGTACTCTGAGTAACTAACTTAGAGAAAACAATATGCAATATGTTAACCATTATTCTCCTCTGATTATTGTATTTTGAAATTTTTTTATTTAGAGAAAAAAAGCAAAACAGAAAAAAAGGGTAGAAATAGTACAGAATTTCAAAAAAAATAAATCACTAGTTGATAAATTACATATTGTTATCTTAGAAATAGTTGCTCAAGTCACAAAATCAAAGCATAAAAAGTGGACAATCAAACAATGACAGTACAAACCATTCTGTTTTATGAACTAACAAAAACTTAGTAGTATGGTTATCTGTCTTGTGCCCTTAAACATAGATACATTTATATCCTTTAGAGCACTGTCTTTCCCTTTCATTATTATAATATCTATTATACATTTTGTATCTTATTATTCTTTCAGTTTTGAAATTTTATTTTTTCTTCTTTAAAATAAAAAAGGAGATTTTCAGAGAAGACAGCAGATTAATAAATAGCAAGGTAAAGAGCCTCTCTAAGAGAACCAGCTCAGATTCTAGAATTTACCACCAAGGTGAAGACCAGATGAAAGGAGAGGGATTCTCATAACCCAGGAAGAAACTAAGAGAAAAGAAAAAGAAAAAAAAAAGAGAAAGACATGGATGGAAGGCTGGAGCCAGATGTGCTCTCACCAGAGCTGGTCTAACCCATAGTTGCCCTGAAGTCGGGTGTTAGCAAGCCCAACGCTCTTGGTGGGAGGATGTGTCACAATGGAGAACAGAGCTGGCATGGAGACCTGCACTAACCCCCAGTGTGTGCTCAGAATTTGGTCCTCCCAGAGAAGGGGGTGACTGGCTGGACAACATATTGGAATTGGGCAGGAAAGGCCTGAACCAGGAACCACAGTGGTTTCAGTTGGCTGCTCCCCACCCAGAGCAGATTGGTGGGATCTGTTTGGGCTGGGTCACACCCCTGGTTGAGACCCAATAGCCAGGAATGAAATTGCCCCTGAGGTTGTTCCAAACTGGCTCCATCTACATAGCACACACTAACGTGGGGAAGGTCCCCACTGGTTGACTGGCTTGGAGGGGAGGGGCCAGCATACACTGCCCCTGCTTGCACCTCAATGAGCAACAGCAAACTGAAGAGGGCAGCAATCCCTAGACAGCATGCTTCAGAACCATAACCAATAAGGAAAGGAGCCCCTGTATGGAAGAAACCAGAAACATGACAAGAGAAAGAAATAAGAAAAATCCTCCAGCCACCAGCCCAGGGAATATGGGTCCAGGGGAGGAAAATACAGAAGCAATCAAGGGCAGCAAACATGCAATATCAGACATTGCAGCAAACATGCAATATCAGACAGCTGAAATAATGAAATATCTTCATGACATTATAGATGAACTCAAAACTGAAATCCTAATACAAGTAAAGCAAGATATAAGAAGATTAATAAAAGAAATACTAAGCACCTCTCAAGAAGACACAGATGGAAGATTGGAGGAACACAAGAAAAGGAGAGAAACCTTCAATGAAGAATATAAAAAAAAACCTAGAATACATGAAACAGTGTTCAAAGAGATTACCAAGAAATTAAAAACTCCATTGAAAGCTGGCAAAATTGCCTGAAAGAAACTAAAGATAGACTATCAAAACTTGAAGATAGGTTTGCAATGTGTGATCGTGAAAGGAAAGATCTCGGAAAAATACAAGGAAACAGGCAGTAACAATACAAAGGCTAGAAGATAACAAGAGGATCTATAACTTAAGAACAAAAAAGTTAGTGAAGAAGCAGAGGTAAACACAAATGAAATACAAGGGCTATTCACAGAAATAATTGAGGAAAACTTCCCAAGCACAGGAAAAGGAAATGATACTCAGATAAATGAGATACACAAAACTCCAGCCAGCTACAACCAAAACAGATCTACACCCAGACATATAATAATCAAGATCCCAGAAATTCATCACAAGAAAAGAATGTTAAAAGTTGTCAGAGAAAAAAAACAGATCACCTATAAAGGAAAACCCATCAAAATCACGACAGACTTCTCGACACAAACCATCAAATCAAGAAAAGCTTGGAGCAAAGTATTCCAAACCCTGAAAGAAAATAACCTGCAACCCAGATTGTTGTACCCTGCAAAACTGTCTCTCAAAATTAATGGGGAAACAAAATGCTTCCATGACAAAGAGGAACTGGGGGAGTTCATGACCACCAAATAAACCTTATAAAAAATACTGGAGGACATTCTAGAGAGAGATAGAAAAAAAACACCAGGATTTCAGGAACAGTGGCAGAGAGGCCTCAATGAACAGGGAAGACAGTGAAATAAAGGAGAAAAGTAGACAACCAATGGCAGAAAAATAGTATAGCAGAAATGAGACAGAGAAGGTTAGCTATAATCTCTAACATAGATGGCCTTGATACATTAACAGAAAGAAACACAAGCAGAGTAGATCAGGAGATAGGGTCTATCAAGATGCTCTCTAGAAGAAATATAATTAACTTGAAAGAAGGTTTATGGACCAAAAGTCAAATATGAGAAAACAATTCTCTATGTGACAGGGAAATAGAGAGAAATAGGGACAACTCATCCAGCAGCTCAGATAGATGAAAAGATGTGACACTTTTGTGCAGTGGAGAACTACTCAGCTATAACAGAGGAAAACCTTGAGGCTTTATAGGTAAATGAATACAACTTAAGATCAAGCTCAGGGTTAAAAATGTTCAGAACCACTTAGGTAAGTAACAGGTTGCCCCCCTAATCTAAAAACTAAAGGAGTTAGTGGGACCCAAAATACACAATGTACCCTGTGAAAGTGAAAGGAGAGAAATTGTCTAAAAAAGGAAGGCAGAGGACATTGTTAACAGTGTATCAGGATTTAAAATCCACATTATTCTCATCGCTCTGTTTAGTTTGATTATATTCCATTCCAGTCTGTCTACTTGCACTAGATTTGAGGGCACAGACAGCTATTCCAAAAATAGCAGGATATACTATGATAACCATCTTTAATTTCCTATTAACTTAATCTGAGGCCCTGTATTACTTACACTCTCTTATTATGACTGATCTTATTTTAATCTGGTTTGTTAGATCACTGTTCTATCTCGACTGATTTTATTCGAATCTGTTATAATTGATGTATCAATTGATAGTACAGGTAAGTACTCTGAAGATGACAAGAGTCACTAGGATACCCACTCTGTTTTGACTATTACCTGCTTTTGAAGTCTTATAATGTCTCTAATGTTTTGGTTTTTTTTTAACATTGTTACGTACTGCTATGTTCAATTATACTATGCCTGATAATATAGACAATTCTATTGAAGATAACAAGAGACATCATAGTAACCATTGTAGATCACCTTGTATTGCAGTTTTATATGACTTTTTCATTTCGTGTTTTTCTAGGAATTTGTTTTGTTTTGTTTTTCTCTCTAATACAAAAAGGATAGGTATACACGTAGAGACTCATGCATGCATAGAACTTCTAAATGGTTTATGAGAACTGATTATATAATGCATGATGAAATGAACAACTGCTTTGAAGAAAAAGAGACACTAAGGGACCCGTGCTGATTCTATAGCATCATGATGTGAAATCTAGCAATACTATTATTCTTTGTTCAGAGTGATTTTAGTCTATTTTGTTTTGTTTAATTTCAACATACGTGAAGCTATGGACAGCTATTTTGAAGAGAATGAGAGACACTATAGCAGCCATTGTTGACTTCCTTATTGTCTGGTCTTGAAGACCTAAAATGCCTTCATCATCCTGTTCAGATCAGTTCTATACTATGTTGTTTTGTATGAAGTCACTATATGTGAAGATATGTACAACTATTTGGAAGAAAACAAGAGACAATATTAGACAGTGAAGATCTCTGGTTGTCTTGCTTTGAAATCTGTGTCTCTTACATTGTTTTCTTATGATGTTTTATTGTTATGTTTAATTTTACCCTCTTTAAAATAAAATTAAAAAAAACAAAATAAAATTTAAAAAGAGAACAACTGGGAAGAAAAGTGAACTCAAATCTAGGATACGAGTAACACTTGAAGAAACTGGTAGATCTGAATGTATTTGAGAGGTATTGCCAAATACAACTAACAGAAGCCAATGCTGAGAAACTTAAGAATGGTTGGATTAGAAGGATAGTATGCAGCTCATGGGATTAACAACAAAGCTAGGAAACCATGCCTATGAACTAAGGGAAACTAGGTATACAACAATACAGCCCATGTCTTGTTATGAGCACCAACACTGCCAACATTGGACCCTGGTCCCACCCCCTCTGTTCCAGAATACTAGAGAATATTCCTTCTAAATATTATTGCTTCTGCACTTCACTGATTAAAAAACTCTGGGGTGGTACACTGCACAAAGCCTTTTTTTAGGGTCCAAAGAAACAATATAGCCACAGCAGCTTGTATTAAACAGCAAGGGTGCCGCACACAAACACTGGAAAGGATTTCAGAGGAGTCACCTTACTCACAACAAAAAGTTTCTTCCAACATGAAGAATTCCTTTATTTGCTGTGTTATAGAAAATAGTTTATGTGATTGGTCTTTTAAAGTATGAAATAAATCATCACAAAAACCACCTGGCTCCATGTCATTTTACCAATGACTTAGTGTCATGGTATAATTGTATCTAAAATATCCCCCCAGAAATCTTACGTGTTCAGATGTGGGGATTTTAGAGGTGACTGGACTGCAGGACTGTAGTCTTCCTCAGTGGATTGATCCATTGATGAGATTATTGCTAAATGTGCTCTTGGAAGGTGGGTCCTGGTGAAAAGGTGGATCACTGGGGTCATCACCAGGAAGACTGCGTTCTTGTCCCCAGCTCTTCTTTTATTCTCTCCAATCACTTTGGGTTGAACAACTTTCCTCCAATAAACCCTCTGCCATGCTGTTTCTGCTTTGGAAGCAGCAAACAGTGAACTGAATTCAGTGAGCTCATGAGTCAAAATAAACCTCTCATCCTTTAAATTTTAGGTATAAGGTATTTTGCCCCAGAGATGGCAAAGCAGCTAGTACATAGCATTATGCTTGTATTTGGTAAATGTAAGGATGAGTAAAACACAGCCATTACCCTCAAAGGTGGCCAGCACAACTTTGACTATATTTTATCCTTGTACTCCAACACCAAGAGAATGCTTGACACAGAATAGGCTATTGGAAAAGCTTCTTCCTCAGAGAATAGTTTCCAAGTGCAAATCCTTATTAAGAGATTCATTTAAAATACTGTTGTGTTTGTTTGGTAGTTCTCCTGATTTAATGACTGTATTGTTAAGATTCTTCTAAAGAAATCAAATCCACAATTAAACAACAGAATTGGTCATTAACAGTGATCAGTACACAGGGAAATAAGGCCAGTAAATCGATGGATTACAAAGGAAATGGAGAAGCAAAGTACAGGTGTCAATGTCTTCCTCAGAAGTGACTAATTTGAATGTAATGTCAAAAATTATAAAAATTACCTCGTATTATACACCAAAGTACAATAAAAAATTTTTTTAAATTTCTGAACATTGTTAATGGGGACCTCAGAAGGAATACAGAAAATTTTATAATCAAATTTGAGCTACACCATCTAATTTTACAGGTGTAAGGAGTAACTGCTAAAGGCAAGTCCATCTACCATTTGTTAGAAACATGTTGAGATTTGGAACCATCAAAAACTAAACCAGTCAATCCTTGAGATGAAAATTATAAATATTTTGGTAATCATAAGAATCACTTTAAAAGTGAGCATATGCTTACACAAGATATCATTATGGCCCTGTTTTCTTAACCAAAGATTCCCAACCCAGGCACTTGAATAAGGATTCAAGACCAGAATTAGGCAGGAAGTGACCATTTCAGAAACCTCTGGATAAGTGTGGGACATGGGAGTGTTTTCTTAAGGCTTTATTTTGCTACTGCTCTTTAAATTTCATTTTTTTCTAAGTGGTCCAGAAGGAAAATTATAAGGTGGAATGAAAAAGAGATGAAAACTCCCAGCAAAATGATGACATGTCAGTCCTTTTTAAAGATGTTTGGAAGACTCTTTACAATGGCCCCCGTTGATTTTTAAGCACCCAAAATGTGCAAATCGTTGCATTATTTTTCATCATGCCAGAAAGTGTTTGCATTTTGATTTTTGTGGAGTAGGAACAAATGAATTCCTAGAAAAGAAGCTGGCACTATGCCATCTCTCAGAAGCTGATGTGGAGGAAGATCCAGGAGGTGACTGGTAAGGTATATTGTGTTACCTTTTACACATAACTTTTTGTCACCCACCACCCCACCATTATCCTATAAGGTAAATAATTAAGACTGCAACTTAACAATTAAGAGAACTAAGAAAGAATTAGTGATTTGCCAGTGTCAGTTCTGCATAACAAGATTTGACTTCAGTGTGGATATCCCAAATTGATTTGGCCAATGTGATCACCTTTACCCATTACTAGCCTGCGCTGAATCTATGGACACAAATGGTTAAAACCTCCCAGTCAAAGACCACCACATTTTCATGGTAAAAAGGATAGCTACAGCTCCCACAGAAAATTCCAAATCTGAGTGTCCCTCAAAAGTGGTTAGGAACCATGACTTTCCTCTAACATGTAGTACAAAACAAAGGGATGGGATTTCATACCTGTGATATGTTTTGTGTAAGGCTCTAACCACCTTGTTAGCAAACTCAGTCATTCTCTCCTAAGAATTAAAGAAGTAAGCTCCTAGAAATGTGGTAGGGAACTGTGGGTGATGCCTAGGGCAAGCTGTATCCTTCAGCCAAAGCCATTGAGAAGCCAAGACCCTAAACTCTTATAGGCCATGAAGAAACAAGTTCCGTCTTCAACCTCTACAAGCTTGGAAGAGTGTTCTTCTCCAGTTCAGTGTCCCAGTGAGGATGCAGCCTGGCGCACCTTTTGACTGCAGCCTTTGAGATCCTGAGGAGGGAACCTAACCCAGACATGCTTAGATTTCTGACCTGCAGAAACAATATTATAATAAATGTACATTGTCTCAAGCTATTCCATTAAAATGGCAAACACAGAGGAGGACTTAAATCCAGCTTATCCTATCACAAACTTTATTTTCAGTTGCATGAGTAAGAACTGAGCTAAATGTGTAACTTATGGAATGTGACCCTAACTGAGGTACCACTCAGCAGCCTCAGAGAGATGACTGTCCATCACCGAGACAGCCCTATTCACTGACCACCCCTTCTTGAATAGGAGAAACATACAATGAACAAAATCAGATGCACTCCTCCCCTCAGTTTACCTAGACATAGTCCAGCATCGCAAAAAGAAACATGGAAACCTGAGTTCTGGCTCTTACTTGCTCATTGTGGCTTAAATAACTCCATCACTTCAGCCTCTATTTTTCTCATCTTTAAAACCGAAGACATTAAACAAACTGTACAGAAAAATAGAGGGATTTAGAACTTAAACATGTACCTGATTCCTATCAATAATAAATAGAAGCTGTTACTATTACATCTTCAATATTTTCCCATTTTATAAACGCAAAACCAAAATGACTTGCCCAAGACCATACAACTATGAATCTGTAAAGCTGGTAGAAGAATCCAGATCCTCTGATTCCAATTCTAGAGTTTTTCCTAGTACATCACTCTAACTTTTGAAAAATGTTCAAAACACAATTTAGCTTAATTTATGTTAATTCAAACAGCAAATATATTCCATTCAACTCTTTGAGAAAAATGGTGGCTGTGTAATGAAACAAAATATTTGAGTTGCTACAAATCCTTTGTGGAAGAGGTCAGGATATAAATTTATTTCCAAAGAAATGGGAATCCCTGCTTGAAATAATTGTACCTAAAATAACTACCACAATTAAGCAGCTCCTTAGCATCGAGTTTCTGGAATTTGGCAGAAGCAATTGCGTTTCCCTTGAATTTTTCCATCCTAGATACAAAACAGAATTTAATGAATCACTTTGACCAAGTTCCTCCCCCACCCCTGGGGAAGACTGCTACCATAGGCAAATAATGCATCTAGAAGAGAGTATTAAGGCTTTATCCATAAATCAGCAAGGGACAACCAATTCTCATGGACTCATATAGACGACACATACCGCCTTAGCAACAACAACAAACTCTACCGATCTGAAATTAATGCAACCACAGATATACTCCCCAAAATGGAAACTGTCTGCCAAATTCAGTAGCACAGTTAGCTATTTTTTTTTAGTCTGTCCAGCACACATAGGAAGGTGAGAGGTTCTGATATCGCTGTGTTACCTTAGGATGTCAAACAAAGCATCAGATAGGAATTTGCATAGGACTTTTCCAGACCTACACAGCCCCAGGAGCCCATAATTCAAGTGCATGCTTTGCCAGTCCAAGGTGTAAACCCCAACTGTAGGGGGCAGAGAGAATGGGATTGATGAGAAAATATGTAAATTCTATTCTGGTGCAGCTACTTTGAATCACACACTCAGGAAAGTTTGCTAACTTTTAACTGCAGGCACACAAGCATTCTATTTACCATCTTTATAAGGAGTGGCAAGAAGAGGAGGAGAGCCACCAAACCTTGGAGAAATAAGTGATGTTCAAGGCAGGCAAAAAATGTAATCTAGAAATGGGAAACTGAGCATTAAATACTCAATGCTAGCTAAAACAGCAACAAACAGAGCTTTTTAGATTCAGAAAATACAAATTAATATAATACCTCAATTACCAATGAATTGCATTATTCCCAGTAGACTAAGGCAAACTATCAGCTCTCCTGCAAAAGCTTACATGTAAGTGAAGATGGAGGAAAAAAAAAGGAAGGAGGATACAGAACAATTATGCTGCATCTGTTTCTTACACAGCAGCGGGGGGCAGTTTTCCCTAAATCAGTTCAACAGTCAGTGATGTGAAAGATGAGGGCTCGTTAGGCAGCCTGCAGACAGCACCTGAAATGGTTTGTCAAACAGTCATGTCTCTGAAAACCAACAAGGAACCAGGAGGTGATGCTTCATTTATGGGGTAGGGGAGGCAAAACAAAGACAGGGCAAGCAGGCTTTACACAGGCTCATTATGCTCAGCTCTGACAAAAGTGACAAAGAAACAGAATGGCAGAGTAGGAAACAAAAATTAAAGCAGCCACAAAGAAGGGAGGGACAAACATTTTTTGTGTGCCTATCTGAGGCCCAGTATTGTACATCTCCTCTTTTCAATTCAGAGCAACCCAATAAGTTGGTGTTTTTGCTTTTAGAGATAATAAAACTCAGAAATGAGAACTGGCTCAAAGTCACAACATGCTAGACTCATGGATGTTTAGCTCCGTATCCAAACACCTTGAACATAACAGGTTAGGGGTAATTATCCATCGATGGAAGAGTTTGTGGACCTGTGAATAAAGAGCTGATTATGGATTCAGCTTATGCTTCTCACATGTCAGGAAGCATGGAGACAATGAAAGAGAAGGCAAAGTAGGGCTTTGTGGGCAGCCTATATGTGAGTCTTCTTTCTCTGCAGTAGATACTGTGCTGATGTACTGCTCTAGCCATTCTTGCGTGGCTCCCAAAGTGTAATGAGCACCCTTTCTTCCGAGGAAACCGTATGTCCTTTCAAGCTAGGCACCCAGACAGACCTTCAGACTGTGAAAATTGTCTGCCAGACTAATGTAAGGCTCCCCATCATTAGAAAACCCTGAAAGTAAGTAATATTACTTAAACAAGGTAACTCCCAGCACACTTTGGCTTATAATTCAGCATCCAGCCATGAAAAGACTCAAGCATGACAAGCATAAGATGTACTTTCAGGAGCGACAGAGAGGACATCGCGCTTAATGTAGAGTCTGTCCTCAGTTGTATCATCTAGGAATCTTAGTTTCTTCTAGGGGTTCATGGCACCCTGTGATGCACCTGTACAGGATCCCTGGAAACGTGCTAAACTAAACAAAAGAATTTACCAGCTGAAGGATGCAACTGAAGTAGCTTTATAATTCCAGACATATCATTTGAATCTATATATCTCTATATCCACCATCACTGGATTTGACAATCATCACATTTATACACAAGCTCATCTTTACAAAATACAAGGAATCTGGAGTTGCAAATATATTTCAAGGCTAAAGAGAGTGCAGATCATAACAGATGGCCCCATCTATAGGTTAGAATATGGGGAATGTTGGAGTGTTATATCAATAACTGATCTGGAGAAGATGGACAGAAGTGACCACAGCAGGTTTTTATTCAGACCCTACCTAAACCCCCAGATACTTCACTGCATTTCCCATTCAGGACCCGCCTTTTAACCTTCCCCCAACAACCAGTCCTTCCCAGCTGAAGACTCTTAAGAATGCCACCTGCCCAGACTAATTTAGCAACTTCAGCTCTAAGGCCTAGAGACAGAGCCTGTTTCTCCAAAATGGGCCTGGAGCAGTTTTCAGTCCATTGTAAAGAATGATATATATGCTTTTCTACATCATCATCATCATCATCATCATATTCTTTCCATCACCATCATCACTTCCCATGAGCTACTTGCGGGGCCTTGTGCTTGTTATCCCTCCTGAACCAAGCACCTTGCTCAAAATCTCAGCCCATCTTATTAGGTCCTAGACAAGAAGGAGTACCATGAATTTTCTCTATTCTCAGTCCTGGATGGAGTTCTGTTATGAATCACAATGCATTCTGATATCAAATATCACACCTGATTGGACTCTCTCAGCTTTTAGGTCTCCAGTTTTGGCTTGCGTGGCTAAAACAAACCCAAAGAGATCTTGCATTGAGAAGTAACAGAGGCACATGTATGAAAGTAACACATGGGGTCCAGGCATTGATTAAGCTGAGAAGAATATTTCTTCAAGATAGCTAGATAGATAGATATTCATTCCTCAGGGAAATAGGTCTGGGTCACATCAATGAGAACAATCCAGAAAAACAATGTCAAGTCCCTGTTAAACTGAAGCAATCAAAAACAACCAAGTGGTCAGAATCTAAAAGCACTGGGCACAGGTTAAAAGCAAGGAATAAAATGGCCTAAAGCAAGCAGGTCATAGACACAAGCACCATCTCCATGACAGAGATGTTATATCTTTTGTTTCCTTATTTAATGCCGCACCAAGAAAGTCCTCCAGCATTCATTGAATAAAAGAGCAAATAAATGAATCATCAGAGTGTGCAGCTCTTTTTATAGTGCCCACTGTATGGCACTGGAAGACAGGAAAGTGCACAGGCCTCAAAGTGCAAAGAATTTAAAGAACTGTGCACTAATTCCCCAAGGATCAAGCCTGAATGTCCTTCCTCCCGGACACTGCACTGCTGCCCTGACCACTGGTCTCCATGATTTGGTTTTCTGCTCTTTGAGGCCCTACAATTGCCCTCCTGTGCTGCAGTTTGTCTTCCAGTTCTCCAACTTTCCAACTGTGATGCAGTATGTACATAATAACAACTTAGGAGAGACACTAAGCGCTCCTGCTCTAAAGATTCTCCCACAGAGTGAGGAGATGGAGAATGAGAAAATAACACAATTGAGTGATTTGGGCTTTATTATTTTTTTTTTCCTGAAAAGGAAAAGATTGATTTCACCAAGTGGCCATAAATTCAGAACTATTAACTGTAACTCTAGACCAACCAGTATGGCTAGAGGACTTAAAAATTGAATTTTAAAAATAATAATAAAAATATAATGGCTGAAGTGGATTTGGTAAGGAGTAGAGTCATGTGACTACCACAAAAGCTACCAGGACCCTAGTGTGCAATGACCGACCTGCACCTAGATCAAGGGAAAAACAGCCTTGTTCATCTCTGACCACACCCTGAGTGCTGACTGCTCTCAACTCCGGATTCCACACTCCCAGCAAGAGTGAAAAACCTAGCTGTGTTCAGTTGAGAGCGCTGACAAGGTAGGAAGACTCAAAGCCATAGCAAAAAAGTACATGTCAGAGACACTGTTTAGCCTGGAGATGGCTTGTAAAGGCCTATGAGCTACTGTCAATATCAGAAGAGCTATTGGACTGGAAACTGAGGCTAAGGAGGCTAAATTTCTTAATTGAAATCACAGCGACTTGATGGTAGAGCCAAAGTCAAGTCTATTAATCTAAATCCCAACTTAAGCATAAAATAATTGTGCTTAAATTGGCTAGTCCTTGGTGTGTCTGAAAAACCCTGAGTCTCAAGTCTCCATCACACAAGGACAAAACTACAACACTGTGGCCAGGGGTACTTTGAGGTTCTCAGCATTATATAGACATTAAGTGAGGGAAAAAGCCTGGAAGTCCTTAGCAAATGGGCCCCAAGCTTTCTCAGAAGATGAGAGATGACATTTGTATACAGAGACAGTCCCTCCATCCATGCTAGCCTGAGTGCACAATAATGGAGAATGTATCGTAGTCACATTTATCAAAGCTGTTCAAGGTAATGACTGAAATTCTGCATTCGTGCAACAGACTTGTTCGTGTACCTGCTCTGGTCAAACCCCATATCAAGTCCTAGGTACATGGCAGTTAATGATATAATAGTCTTATGAAAGAGGCCTGCATCAATCAATAAATCATAAACAAATTATATGTTATTGCAAACTGCAATTATTATATATCTAGTCCTAGAATGTCTTCATTATAAGAAAAGAACAGGTTGGTGGAGCTTATTAAATAATGCAAGCACTGTTCTTTCTGGGAAAAGTTGTGTGTTAGAGTAAGTACTGTCCTACTGATGGGAAAACAGAGACTCAGAGAAGATGCACAGCAGAAGTCACATCTGACCCTGCTCTGGTCCTTCCACCAGGCTTCCCTGCCACCTTGTGCCCGCTGTCACTTAATGCACAGAAGAAATGAAAGAAGAGTGCAACTCACCATAGGGTCAGGTAAAAATCCATGAGAAGCAGAGATGTGCAGACCAAACGCGGCTGGTATTTCAGGACATGAACAAGCAAGGCCCATCTGCCTCTCCAGCTTCTGCCCATCTGTCAGTGCCACTGTACCATGGGCACCCAGAGTAGTCTTTCAAATGCATTTTCTGAGCGTTATGCTAAGTATCCAATTTGAAAAGAAAACTGGCTATGAAAACAGAGCGGTAGATAATTCCCTCAGCTCTTTCCTCCTAATTATGGTGCACAGAGAAAGCCAGAGAAACAAAGACTTTGCCTCTCTGTTGATTCTCCCTGATGTCTCATCTGAAGTCTAGGTATTCATTTTAATTCAAAACTTAGTTCCTTTTAAAGGAAAATCAGAGTCCCTGAAGAGATTCTCCTGCTAAGATTTCAATCTCTGTTTCCTCCAAAATAGATGTCAAAGGCAAAAACCCCAGGATCCTTATGACAAACCACTTTAGGTTTCTAATTTTGACAAGGAAACCATAATCTGGTGATTTAACCCCTGACGAAGAATGCAAGAAGGAATGAAAATCAAATTGAAGAATTGATCAAATAAAAAAGAGGTCTGGGCAAAACAACAGTCATGGAATGAAAATCTCCTGAGGCTCTAAGCTAATAGTCACAGCTGGTGAAGACCACCAAGGACAAGAGAGTGAGAACCAGGCTTCCAGGGACAGAAAGCAGAGTGGCTTCTCCGGGACAAAGGAGCAGAAATTAGCATTCCAATGGGCCAGCACAAAGGGACCCTGGCCAAGCCTGGGAAGTAGACTGCTCTCCTCCTGGCCCCTTCTTAAGGTCCATTTGTCAATTTGCAGCCTCCCCACAAAACAGTTTGGTTTCCTACATGCCATCTTCTTGTGTGTTTTTTTAATAGGAGTATGGGAGGTTTTTTGCTTCATTTAGCTAAAAATAAACCACTCCTCTGCTTGGTATTTGGGCAGAATATGGCCCTGACATCTAAACACACATTTGTTGTCAGAACTTTGCTGTCTCCCTTTCCCTTTCTTTTAATAAAAGTTTGGATTCCACTGAGTGTTCTTCCAGTCTTAAGCTCCAAATATTTCAAACAGCACAAAAGATATGACAAGATGAAAGGAAGTGTCCACAAATAGACAGCTAGACAACTAGTTAGCAGCTTTCTGCTTTTCTTCAGGTTTTTTTTCTTTGCCTGCAGGAGGGAAAAACTTTATTTTTCATTCTTGAAGGAGACTGACTGCAGTTTCTCTCCTCTCCTCTTCTCTGTCTTTCTCTGTTTCTGTCTCTGTCTCTGTTTCTGTCTCTGTCTCTGTCTCTGTCTCTGTCTCTCTCTGTCTCTCTCTCTCTCTCTCTCTCTCCCTCTCTCTCTCCCCCGCCTTTCTCCCTCCTTCTCCTTCCATTTTTCAAGCCCATTGGGCATTAGAAGGTGAAAAAGCACCTACCATGCCAAGTGTAGCCCTGACCTTTAGAATGCATTGTCCTTCTGGGGGAGCAAGTGGAGAGTCGCAGTTTAAGGGGAATTGCTCATTCTCCATCTTTCAGAGTTCAGTGTTTGCCATTTAATGGGGTTTTGGAGTTCTAACAAGTAAGGGCATTTCCTTAACAAAGGGAACCTGAAACAACAACGGCTTGATTTTTTTTTAATAAATAAATAAATACCCATCTTTTGGTGAGACTTGTATAAATCTATTTCAGATCAGGATCAACTGAGGATTGATTTCAAGTTGATGCTCTTGTCCCCTGCCCCCATTTTTTTTTAAATTCTTGATTTTAACTGCAGCTATGTTGCAAGCTTCTCCCTCTCCTTCTTCTCTTCTTGCTGCCTAGCAGCCACGGTTGAGATAAAGGTCTGTTTAGTGTGTGAGCATAGCCGGGAGCACCCTCCTCCCCCCTCCTCCTCAGTACTAATCTGGACTCATTGTTGGAACTCAGGTGAGCCCTGCTGCAGGAGAAAACATAACAATAGCCTTCCTAGGTGAACTCCCTGGGGCAGGAAATACTGTTTGTACTTCTGCTCACCCCATCTCTGAGCTGCTGGATCGCTATACTCTCCTGTCCACTGGACACCAACACTGACCGTGGCATATACCTGGGCAAATGAGACCCATGCCCACCCTGGCAACCTGCTTCTTCACCAGGGGATGGTGAACCTAGAATGTTCCTCCATTATACACCATTACTCCATTTCCACTGATGCCAATTCCTTCCTAACCTCCTGGCAAGTGTAACCCTCAGGTTTGTACGTTCCTAGCCCCCAGATCTAAAGTGCTCAGATCTAGGATTTTTATCTCCTGACTCATGCTACAGACTCAAGTTTCGTTTCCCTCATATTCCTTCAGTACACTCTAGCAAGAAGGATTTTTAAAATTGCTATCATCATCTTCTTCATTACCATCCTCAAGTGACCTACCCCTCATCCACCCCCAGCCTCAGCACAAGGTCTAGACCTGGTGAAGTTCTGGGACCTCTCAGGATCTGAGCTCTGTCCATTCCCCACGGTTCCTCTCCCTTCACTCACCCCCTAAACTCAATACCAGCTGCAACAACATTCTCAATCGTGGACTTCCACAATTTTCTTCAAGCTGACCTCAATGCCAAGATGTCCTTCTCTTGTCTGGGCCTGATCAACATTTCAGTTTCACTACGTGACAGAATGCTCTGACCCTGGTTCTAGTAAATATTCCCACCTCTGTCTTCCCACAGCACCACAGAATCACCTGTATCACTAGACAGAGCTGAAGATCATATACTAGAAGAAGCCTCCTTCCTCTGCTCATTGCCCACAGCCTAGGACTCAGATCCAGGGCTAGGAATCAATAAATAGTTGATAGGTTAATCAACCAATTAGTTATATAATTACCTAAGAAAAGTTCAGAGATTTGAGCAATCTTATAAGCCATATGAGCAAAGGAGTCCAGGAAATCTTCATGAAGGGTCACTGAGGGTGGGTCATTTGCCTAAAACTCAATGTACACAGGATGTAGGATGGTGTATCAGGTGACATTCTAACCTAGGTTGGCATCTCCTGGGCAGAGACTCCTCAGAGAGAGACTCCTCAGCACTTTCATATCAAAGAGAAGCATCCTGGGGATAGTAGACTGCGATTAGGACTGGAATCCAAAGGCCTGGATCTTTTGATATTTATTTACTTTGCAACTCTATGAAAGTCACCTAACCTCTCTGAGTTTTTCTACTACACAAGAAAACACTATCCATCCTGCCAGCTTCACGGGCTGGGAATGAAGATAAATCCCATGTAAAAGCACTTTGCAAACAAAGGTTGATGCCAGCTGTCATTTTTAGTTTACTTTTTCAGGTTAGCTTAACAAGTATACTTGAAGGCTTTCAAAAGTCTACTACCTAGCAATATTACTCTATTAAAATCTTGAAACAATATACAAGCAAGTGGGATAGAACATATGCTTGCATGGTATAACACATTTTGAAGTAATAACCAGTAACGTTTTTCCTTTATAGCTGCTCTCACAAAACGTCTTCACTATTAATCCAAAGACATTCCCCTTTTGCCCAGACACTAAATGTGAGTCCCCTACTCCTCGGATGTAAAAGCGGCCAGAAGACTAAGAGGATATATTATTAAAGGTTAAATTCAAAGGCCATTGGTCAAGATGTGAAACAGAAAGGCTGAGGATAGACTTGTGGCTGCCAATAGACAAAAATTCCATGGACTGAAGGAAAGGAAGCGGAAGGGTCACACAGACAGAGGCAGAGTGAGCTGGAAAGAGCGGGCATCTGCCCCCACATTCACCATCCCTCAGCACACTCAGTCATCCTGGGAACTGGATGGAAGCCTGGTTCCTTCAGTGTTGTCCCTGAGGTGCCCAGGCAAGATGGTCACCTCCACTCTGCCTTGAGTTTGCCCAGCTGCTTATGTAGTCCACTCCAAGTCAAGAATACCTCATTCAGTAGTGCTACACACACACATCAATACAACACTGTCTTACCCCTTTTACCCAAGTGTAAAGGACATCTGAGACTTCATGTCAAATACTGAACTGCTGAAGCAAAAACAAATTGTTAAAGAAAAAAATATTTGGCCTCTAAACAAACACAATAGAATATTTACTCTGAAGAGTTGACTTAGAATAGTATCAAGGTCTTACCTGGAGTTCTGATTATAATAAATGTCCCTCCGAGTGCACTGTCCTCCTTTATCAACAATGTTTTGCACATTTCACTGAATGCTGAGGAGCATCAGTGGAACTACTGCTTCTGGGTATAGAATGGGCAAACGCTGGCACTCACTGAATTGGTGGGGCAGGAGTGTAGGGTGGTCTTTCACAAAAAGTATCAATGTATTCGTGATTCCACCCAAGGGATCTGCTTTTAATTCATACTCTGATTTTCCTGGCAAGGAGCAAGTAGGATTCAATTCCCAACCCACCACACCATGGCCCCAACCAACACACACACACACACACACACACACACACACACACATACACACACACAATCTCTGTGGTGAGAAAGAAACACCACAGAGATTGGGCAAACTCAGAGCATAAAAATGAGGAAAAGACCAAAGGGATAGAATCCTGAAAATCAACAGCCATAATCCTCAGGGAACAGGGAAAACGAAGCAGGCTCGTGCCTATGCATGAGGGAGAGTGTGAACACCCCTCTGGCCATGTTCACTGTGTCAGCCGTGGACTTCTAGGCACCTGTGAGGTTCTGGCATCCCATACTGGGAGGACAGAAGTCAGCAAGGAGACAGAACCACACTGGCTACATGGCAGTTACTATGGACTAAGGGACAAATAAAATGGGCAAATATGGATAAGTGCTATGATGGAGAAAGAAAGGCCCCCCGTGGTGTCCCCTGCTTTTTAAATCGACAAATAATAATTATATGTATTTGTAGGGTACAATGTGGTGTTCATATATATTCAAGGATGAGGAAGGTAAATTGCACAGATGGAACAGTGCTCTCATTCCAGAAGCCCAAGAGGAAAAAAACTGAGTGACACATTTTGTCTTAGAGAGTTTGATGAGTTTACTGTAGTTGTTACCATTAACATCCCTCCTGACCATGTTCTTCCTGTCAGCCATTAATTACTGATTACTGAGGAAGATTTTCACTTTAAAATTCAGACTTGTGAGCCGGGGATTTAGCTCAGCGGCATAAGCGCCTGCCTGGCAAGCACAACACCAGGAGTTTGAGCCCTGGTACCAAAAAAAAAAGATAGATAAAATTCAGACTTCTGATTTACCTTTAAGTTCCTTTGTAGTAACAGTTCATGGGATTAAGAAGTCATTGCCTCTTTAAGCAGGGGAAAACTTGCCCCAGTGTATCACTCCTTACTGTGCCCTGCTATGATCTGAATGGATTCCTCCAAAATGTGTATGTGATATGTCATTGCCAGTGTGATAACATTAAGAGGAAGAACTTTTAGGAAGTGACTAAACAGTGAGTGTGGGACCAACCAAGAAATCAACAATCCAGCCTTCCTGGTAAACAGCGCAAGCTGCACGTGCACCAGGAATAGAAAAGCTGGCATCTCCCAAGAATCCGCCCTGCCAGGTCTTGGGGGACCAACCAAGAAATCAACAATCCAGAGTTCCTGGTAAGCAGCATAAGCTGCGCACACATCAGGAAAAGAAAAGCCAGCGTCTCTCGAGGATCCGCCATGACAGAACTAGGGGGACCAACGAAGCAATCAACCATCCAGCCTTCCTGGTAAGCAACCCAAGCCTATGGGGACCCAGGCTGAGAGTCACCGCTCCCAACCCCTTTAGTAAATGGTGCTTCAGAGGACAGCCTGAGTTGGTAGCAACTAAGGTACCTAAAGTGACTAAATGGTTGTATTGTTTGGTTGATTATGCAGGCCTGGGGCCAGCGGTCTGAGCATCTCTCCACAGGATGACAGTATGCAATATAGCAAATATGGGGAATTTCCTTCTATCTTGTCTTTGAAGTCCAATATTGTTTTCACTGTTTTGCTTTGTTCTGATTGTTTTGCTTTATTCAACATTCTGTTTTGATTGGTTTCATTGTGTTTTGTTTTTGGGTTGATTTTGCTATACCTGATGGAATGGACAACTATTGTGAAGATAAAAAGATATGCTATGGTAGCTATTGTTGTTTTCCCAGTATCCTGCTCTAAAGTTCTATACCAATTTTGCTGTATTGTCTTGATTGGCTTTGCTCTGTCTTGCTTTGTTGTACTTCACTATCTTTAAAATAAAAAAAAAATAATAAAGTAAATAAACTGTGAGGGTAGAATCCTAATGAATGGGGTTAGCACCCTCATAAAAGAAGCCCTGTGAAGACACAGCACCTGAGCTTTCTGCCATGAGAAGGACACAATGAGAACCATGGGGAAGAAGAGTCCCTCACCAGACTCCAGGTTAGCAGTCATCTTGATCTTGAATGTCTTTGCTTCCAGAATAGCAAGCAATTAATTCTGGTGGTTTATAAATGGCCTGGTCTAAGGTATTCTGTTATAGCAGCCAGAATGGACTGAGATAGGCCACCAGCAGTGAGGCTGAGGTTAGTTGTCATTTATGATCAAGCTTGTGCTTTTGTGTCCTGAGAGCAAAGTGCAAGAAAAACCAAAATGTTTTATATATCTAAGCTGCAGCCCAAAGTGGAAAAAGTAGGGTAGAACAAGAAAGCCATGCTTTACCCTGCTCTTTGTATCAGTGTGGATGGCCCAGCATGTGAATGCCTTTGAGGGCTAAGGTCCTGGTCTATATGTTCAGGAGAGTGAGAATCACATTTATTTACTTCTGTGGGTTCAACATCAGGTATACTTTTTAGCACTCATTAGAGAAGAAAATGTTTTTAGAGTGAAAGTTTCAAAAGCAGCCAATGTCTAAAGTCTAAGAAGAACACAACTGATTCCAATGATTAGTGTGGAGGTTTAGTTAGTATGAATGTAAAGAAATGAGTGAAATCCTGATATGATGATAAAGAGGAAAGTAAAGGTCAAATCAGGAAGGCCTCGCCAGATTTTCTGGAATGATACTTGCCCAAGGGCATGGGAATGTTATGAAAGGTTTAACCCAGGGGAACTGACTAGATAAGAGCTTTCTTGGCAATAAAAGTGAGTAAGAACTGGATTGGTGGGAAGCATACTAAGAAGCAAAGAAGCATCTCCATGGTACAGGATCCACTGGAAGGAACTGAATGGTACGTGGTGATAGGACGGCAAATGAAGAGTTTATAGGTGACAGAATCACCATGATAGGGTAACCATTTCAGAGAGAGGAGGGAGCGGGCCAAATTTAGATCAAGACACAGAACCACTCAGTACTGAAGTGAACAAGGCTTAGTGAACCCAGTGAAGCAAGATGAGGCCACCCTCCTAGGCCACCTTTCCTTTTTCCCAATCTCTTGCCCTTTCTAAAGCTTGAACTACTATTTCCACTAGAGTTTGCCATATAAAATATAGGATGCCCAGTTCATCTGAGCTACACATATGAACCACAATTATTTTTAATTTAAGAATGTCCCATAAAACATTTGAGCACCTTTTATCTGTATTCGCCAAGATGGCAGCACTGGTTTCAGCCCCACTGCCTCCTCCACAGCTCTCCACTGTTACCACGTCTCCCAGGAGTGAGGAATTTAACCTTTTCATAATTCCTAGGAGGAAAAGAAACATTATCTTACCACTGGGTAGGAATCCACACAAATAGAGCAACTTTCCATTGGTAAATCAGTGGAGTCCTTTTCCTCTAGCATTCTTATGACAAAACAAGTTTTGGCATAAAGAAACTGTGTAAGAGTAATATAGCCATATACTTCATAAGCCAGTGGCCCCAAATCCCAAACACAAAACTGGAGAGAACAGGACAGAAAGAGCAGCTGCTGAGATAGAAGAAGAGGAGGAAGCAGATCAAAGAACACCTCATAGGTGAAGTGTCAGGTGAAAGTCTCCAAAGACTCCAACACATCCACACACCAGTAATGTAATTACCAGTATTATTCTATTCCTTAGCCTTCAAACATTTCCATATTGCTAAAAGTGCTATGCTGAGTAAGTGCTATTTTTATGTTTAAAACTACCAAACCTTATCTTACAAAGGAAAACAAAGAAGGCTATTCAGAAATTTTGCTACAAAATTTTTAAGATTTATTTTCAAACCAATGATAGCAGGTAGTATCCTTTGCATTTATGGAGAAGATGCATTTGCAGCAAATTGGTAGTGGAGACTACTTTGTGCAATGACTGAATAAGTGCTAATAAACAGGAAGTGCTTGCATTCAGGAGCAGCTCTTGCTAAGGAAGAAGCCACTCAAACTAAATTGTCCAAAGCCTTAGAGGGAGCCAATCAACATGCCATGTCTCGTTAGTAGTACCTTCACAATTTGATGCCACCATGCACACAAAACATCGACACAGAAAAGGAAAAAATAAAATGATATGTTTTCTTTGTTACAATGACAATTTGCTTTATTTTTCCACCTTACACATGAATTCCAGTGGATACAAACTATTCTCTCTAGGGAGGAGGGGGAAAGAGGTAATCATGACAAATTATCCTTTTTCCAAGTTATCATCATCTTGCTCTGTCTCTGTCAAATTGTTCCTCAAACACAGCAGTCTGCAAGCCCTGCTCAGCCTCCCCCTTCAAGTGCTATTTATACCTTTTGGATCAAACCAGCACTTTTGCATATCTCAGCCATTTCAGGGGCTGCAATGATGAACTACACTGTTTTCCATCATTTCCATCGTGGTCACAGCCCTGAATATTTTCAAGTATAATCCGTTCCACAATCACTTCAGTCTAAATCTGTCAATAATTATGATAAAAAGGGATAATCTAAATTTCATCCAAGAAGGAAGGGTTCATTTGTCAAGCCTGCATTTGCTTCCAAATTATCTGTAAGTAGCAATACAACCTTGATCTGCAACTTTGCCAAGAAGTGATATGATCTCCTTCTTCTTCTTCTGTCTTCTTCTTCTTCTTCTTCTTCTTCTTCTTCTTCTTCTTCTTCTTCTTCTTCTTCTTCTTCTTCATTATCATCTCCTTCTCCTTCTCCTCTTCCTCATCCTCTTTCTCTTCTTCTTCCTGTTCCTTCTCCTTCTTCTCTTCCTCCTCCTCTTCCTTCTCCTCCTCTTTCTTCTTCTTTGTCTGTAATTCCTCCAAGAGAAACAAGTCACTACTTCCTCTAAGAAGAGGTTGTATTCTTCTTCTTTCTTCTTCTTCTTCTTCTTTCTTCTTCTTCTTCTTCTTCTTCTTCTTCTTCTTCTTCTTCTTCTTCTTCTTCTTCTTCTTCTTCTTCTTCTTCTTCAGCAGCAGCAGCAGCAGCAGCAGTTTTATGTCTTTCATAGCTGTTTGTTAGGTCTTGGCTTCTTTTACTGAAATTAATACTCCTGGAAGGAAAAAGAATACCTCAATATCCAAAGTGGAGGAGAGGGGTTAAAAGAAGGGAAGAAGTGGAGAAAGAAGAGTGTTGCAAAGGAAAATAGAAAGTATGAAGTTCTAGAGATGTTCTGCCTTTGAATAATCAGCCTAGCAGGAAATTGCTGCTTTTTCTTCCCAACTATTTTTGGGGATGCAAATACTAGAGCACCTGCAGAATCTTTGGAGTTCTTTAAGTTTCCCCATGATGATTTACAAGCTTCCCCTAGCACGGTCTCATTTTTCCCACTGTGTTTTCTCCCTTTCTCTCTAGCCAGTATCCTAGAAATTTATATATAAAGTACTAAAAATGACTAGATGTGGTTAATTACAAGAAAAATGATAAATGACACAAGATCAGGAGGTTAAAACATGAATAGATAGGCACTAGAAGGAGAGGAAATTTTCTTTTTAAAAGCTAAGGCCACTTCATGCAACTCCTCACCAGGAATCTACATGTTTGGAAAATTTAAGGAAACTTACGGTGTTAACTGGAGATTTGCTGGATTTTAGACAACAGATTAGGCTATATTTCATCCATCTTCTTACTTGGGTTTAGAAAACTGTACAGGAAGAAGCTTCCACTGGCCAGCACTTCCCTCAACTCTCTGATAAGGAATGCAGTGAGCTGCCAGCTTGTGCTTCTGTGACCTCAAAGGAAAATTTTGCTACCCCACTTAATTCCTACCCAATGCAGGAGAGTGGAAAGAGCACCAGATATGGAATCAGCATTTGCATTAAGGATTGGCCATTCAGGAATATGGATTATGTCTCAGCCTCCTCACCAGTAAAATCTGAATGATAATTTAAAATCTATGCAATTAAATGACACCTAGAGAAACTAAAAAGTTCCAACTACTTGCCCTAATTTAAGGGGAGGATCCACCCCCTCCCTCACTATTGTGCCATCTGTTTCCAAAAACTCAACCTCAGAGATTTTTGCTTATCCCAAATATCAAGTGTGATTAAAAAAAAATATGGTGTATGTTTAAATTTTAAAAATGTATTATGGTAAAAGACACATTTTCATTAATTCCACTCAAAAACTCCCTTCTTACTTCAAGCATTCTTATCCCATCGTTGTTCCCACTTTCTGAAGCAGTTCTGGAAGTCTTTTTTTGCGTCTTTAGCTGCACTGTTGTGGCTGATTTGATGTACTGGATTAATTGAAAGCATTTACTTTTCATGGCCGTTTTGACTTTTGGGAAGAGTCAAAACCTCTATGGAGTCAGTTCTCCTTAGTGAGGTGGGTTGGGACACACCATAATGTTTTTATACGCACACTTTCCTATTGGATGACATTCAGCGGCAGTGTTAATGTGTTTTTGATCACAACTGTTAAAGACACAAAAGAAGAAATCCACAACTTAACTGACAAAGTAGCAGGAACAACAGAATCAGTGTGTTTGAAGTGAGAGGAATACTCTGAGGGGGACTGATGAGCTTTTTACATTAATACATTTTTAAAATCTAAACCTTTACTAAAATCTAAACCTTTACTGTATTTTTCAATCACCTCTAGTTTGCCCAGATTCTGTAAAATGACAAAATGAAGGCTAAAAAGATGTCTTTCCTTAATGTGTTTCTAGACCAAAATGCTTACACCTAAAACAACATTCAAAGTATTTTCTGCATGATTCTTATCACCAGAAACAAGGTAATTCAAAAAGCAAAAAGGAGCTGGGTATAGTGGTACATACTTGTAATCATAGTTCTCTGGAGGCCAAAGCAGGAGAATCACAAGGTCAAGTCTAGCCTGTGAAATTTAGCAATATAATGACATCTTGTCACAAAATTAAAAAGTGAAAAGATCTGGAGGGTCAGGTTGGTGCAAAGGCCCTGAGTTCAATCCTTAGTACTTAAAAGAAAAGAGGAAAATAAAACAAATAAATTAATTTGCTTTAATAATAGCAAGTTTATAGCACTCTTCCTTCACATCACAGTAACTGTAGCCCTGAAAAGTAGGTGCTAGTAATATCTCATTGTAGGGATGGGGAAACTAAGGCAAAAGCATAGAAGGGACATATATCCAAGTTTCACTCTGGCTAATTTGATCGTGCAATCTACAATCGATGATGATACAGGGTTGGTGATACAGTTGATGGAGCAGGGGACAGACTTGCTTTTGAGTGGTTCTTCTTTCCTCAAGTATAAAATTCAAGTCATTCAGCAATGTCACAGACTCTTCGTACACTGGCCTCATATAAACACTCTAGCTTTACATCCTGCCACATCCTCCCACATTCTGCCACATCCACAACATCATAGTTCCTCTAAGGGTCATGCCTCTTTCTCCACCCTTCCCTGATTCACAGATATGCTTCCTGTCTCCATTCCCTTTGTCCACCTGCTACATCCTACTTATCTAAGAAATATCCAATCAGTGTTACCTCCACCCCCAAGCCCAGTTAGGTCTATACTTTCCCTGAGCTCACAGCATGCCACTGTGCTTACCTACTGGTGACTGAGCACACAGCACCCAGTTCCTCCACTGTCTCCCCAACTAGCCTTCAATTTCCTTAGGAGGGACAGCACTTCCTTCTGGTCAGTATGGAACATCACGTCTACAAGATTTTTTTGTTTTGCTTTGTTTTAAAACCAAACAAAATACAATCAAAATAAAACAATGAAAGTGATACAGAACTTCAAAAACAAGATAATAGGAAATCAACAATGGTTATTACAATATATTTTATTGTCTTCAAAATACTGCCCCTTCCATCAGACATAGGCATGTAAAATTAACCAAATAATACAAGAACTAAGTTTTTTCTTTACTTCACCTGTTATCCTCTCAGAAATTTCAGGTGTGGGACTTCTAATTTCTACTATGTCTGTGTCTCTTGAACTTGTTCCATGTAGGCTGAGGTCTGAGGTTGTATTTTGCTGCTTCATCTTGACATTTTCCTGCATCCGGGTGGTTCCTGCACTGGCTGCTGGACCCTCAGTGTAGTGGCTTGGACTAGGCACCTGGGTTCCTCAGATACTGGGCTCCTGGAGTGGTGGAGAGGCACAGGGCAGTGGGTCACCGATGCCCCCCCAGTGGCAGTAGGGCCTCGGGGTGTGGCTTCCTTTCTAGGCTCTCGCTGCACCCACTGGAACTCTCCGGCTGCTGGCTATAAGATTTCTAGACAAACAATGCAGTCAGCATTCATATGACCAGAAACAGAAAAATGAAGAAAAAAATAATTGCAATAATAGTACCAGTAACCTATAACATATCTTTAGCATTTTTAAATATTTTCATAGATTTTCTCATTCTAACCTCAGAGGAGTTGATAACAGTCAAATGCTTTATTATGAAAACACATATTTGCAAATTATTTCCCTACCCCAAAATTTCTACATAGTTCTATGTCCTTTTATATAAAATCCCTGCTTTAAACTGCTATGTTTTTCCTCTTGTCTTTCTTCATCCTGTCCATCATGATCTTCATTTGAGCAACATTTTGACACATTTGTAGGTTTTACTTTGCTGATGTCCCCAAGAGTCCATATCTTTTGCTTGCAGATTTTTGTCACCCTCACTTTTCTTTCCAATAAGATTCCAATAAACTCTCTCTTGGTCAAAACTGCTGGCTATTCCTTTTTCCTTCTGCCTTATAATTATCCCTCTGGCTCTAAAGCCTTTGCTATAGAGCATGAAAAAGCAACAGTTATACATAGTAATTAGTAATTATCTCTTTAGGTCTCGTTTATTTCTGTACCCTAACATGGCGATTCGGCCTTTCTATTGTCTATTTGCTGATTTTTCAAGCTATGCTCTGAGAATTAGTGGGAACTCCTGAGAACCCCACACAGGCCGTAGAAGGAGCAGTGGCTGAAGCTATTTGTTGGTTTTTCCCTTTTATGGAACATAACACCTGACATCCACAGCTAAAAGGAGAAGTTTACTTGGCACATGTTTTCAGGAGATTCAATCCAGTTCAGCTGGCTCCACGCAGAAACACAATGGCAGAAAGTCGTGGCAGAGCAAGCATGCATAGTTCATGGCAGCTGAGACAGACAGCGGAGGAACAGGACCCACTGAAAGGAGTGGGGACCCACTGCCCATGTACAGTACCCGAGGTCATGCCCCCATGACCCACTGTGACACACCCAAAAGTGTGCTCCGCTAATCTGCAAGATGTTTCTTCATGCAACTAAGCTGACACATCAAGACTGACAATCACAGGCTGCCCCCTTCTCCCAAGCTTCAGCCACAACTACTGCATCAGGCACTGACTGGGCTCCAGCTAAACTGTCTTGTGAGGAAAGGACTCTGAGCCTAAGGCTTCAGTAACTATGAAAACCACTGCTCTACCCACCAGGATTTATAGAAAAACCATCTTTTGCTGTTTTGTTTTACAGTACAGACTCAGCCACTTTTTCTTGGGAGCTGTCGATCTTCTTTTCTTCAGCATTTATGTCGATTTGGCAAACACACAGTCCCTATATTTTGGAATTAGCTTTGACTCCATCCTTTTTCTCATCCTAAATGACCAAGAATTCTTTGTTCCACCTCAGAAACACTCTTCAAATCTGATTCTCCTCTATTTCCATTGCTTTGATTTGACTGTGAACTCATCATTTAAACAAGCAATTAACATCTTCTGTCTCTCCCTCAACCTCTTCTTCTCCCTGTCCCTCTCCTCCTTCTGCCCCACTTTTACCTTTTCTAGTACACAACCTGTGACAAGGATAATCTTCCCAATACATATATGTCCCCAAAGTCTGTTTTCCCCTTGTCCTCCAGCTCCTCAGTCCCAAGCACATTATCTTTCAGTCCACATCAACACAAATGCAGATCTGAAACCCCTTCATAATCCAGCAAAATCAACCTAACTGAAGATCTGGAAAAAGTGGCAGAAGAGACTAACAGGTTCCTACCTGGAGCAACCCATGTAAGAATTGGGAATAAGCACTGCTTTCTTCCTCCAGTGTCCTCTGTAGGACGGACCCCCCAAACTTGCCCCGGCATGATACGTAGCACCTTGTGCCAATCTCTTTTCCACTTTCTGAAGACAGACTCACCCCTAATTTTCTCATTATTCCTTCAGGTACAGATCCTACACCTGGGGTCTAAACATGAGAAGAGCCAAGAAAGGACAGGAATTTGGGATTAGGCAGAGCTGATTAGCACATTAATTCTCCACTTACTGGCTCGGTGACTTTGACAAGTCACTTCACCTCCTTGAGCTTCATTTTTTCACATCTGCAAACTGAAATGACACTACTCCTTTCAGAAAGATATACATAAGGATTAAAACTAATAAATGTAGGTCATAGAACACCATATATGAAGCAAGCACCATAAACCGCATAGTAGACATTTAACAAATGATACTAAAAGCAGTTATGTCGGTCTTGCACCTCCAGCTACATCTCACCTCACTTCCTGTAAGGAAAGTTCTGTGTGCACTTTGTCCTCTGAGTCTTGAGGTCACTCTGATATAAGTTGCTACTTTTATCTGATTATCACCCACAAAGAAGGCTGCTGATCTGTGCCTCAGGATAAACGCGTTCCTGAAGCTAAAGCCACCTAGAGAAGGAAGAAGTTGCTCAGAAAACAAAGAGCTGTGAGTGTGGGTCCTAAGTAAGCAGGACAGAGATCTGCTTCTGTCTCCGATCTAGTATGGAGCCCTGAAGGTGTCTGCAGCTGTTCTCCTAAAAGGTTGACAACTGCAGGCTGACTCCTCTGTGCAGAGGTGACGCAACAAGCCTTCCTGTGGGAACCTCACATTAGCGATGCACAACCAAAATGAAGATCTAGACTTCACGAATCCTCCATTAGTCTTCCCATTGGCATCTTCAAGCAAGTCCTGTTGCACACTGCAGCTAGATCACTGGGTCAGCCTTCTACCTGTGCAGTGCAGTTACCACAGATGTCCAAGGTTAGAATGGGTTCATTAGAAGACAGCACTCCAGAAGCAGCAGTCAGGCAGGAGGACCAGCAGTAAAAAGATACAGCCCAAGGAGAAGGGCTGACATTTTTTGATCCACTACCCTTCCTTTTAAAGGATTTCTACTTCTAGTGCCAGTTTGGCAGTTTCTGACTCTTATTTTTATTAGGAATGTGGTATTTCCATATAAGTACTAATCAGGTTTTGTGGCTTCTTGGGGAATTCAGGGAATGTCTTGTTATCCTTTGCCCTCATTTATACAACCAAAAAAGCAATTGGAGTAGCTAACCAAAAAGACAAGAATCAAATGCTTAGAACAGAACATTAACAAAATCCTAAACCAAGCACACAAATTTATAGACACCATAACAGAACAAAATACCATTTCATACCAGATACCACCCAAGACAGACCCCAAGATGGACCACAGATCCTTGTGGCAGTGCTAGGGGAGGTCTGGACTCTTTAATAGGAGCTGAGCCCTCAACACGCCTTATCCGACAGCCTCTTATTTGTCTAATATGACCAGATCCTTCTCCATCCTCTGCAACAACAGCTCCAAACTCAGTACACACTTTAACGCACTACCTCTTCCCTGAATCCCTCTTCTTCAGCCATCTCATAGAAAATTGTTTCACAGATGACCCAGCCCAAACTCCCTTATCTTCTTTATTTTACACCAGCAACCATCCTACAAGCTCACCCTGATATTTTTCCGCTAATAATCAAGGAAGATTTGTTCCTCCTCCTACTCCAGACACAATATTCTTACTGCCCTTTATCTTATCCCTTCTCATCCATGGTCCTTCCACTCTGATAGCTCAAATTCTCCCTGTCTCCTGGATCCTTCCTGCACCATTGGGAAATATGACCAAGGGTCTCCTAACTTTAGTGTCCTCTCCCATTCCTATATTCCTGTCTAGTAGCTACCGCCCTCTCCTTCTTATTCAGAAACAGTATACTCATGAATTGCTTACTGATTGGGCCACAGTGACTTCATCATTGTGTACACATCATGGAGTATTGGACAAACCTACTTGGTGCCCGTCAACCACGCCATCTTCCCTTGATGCAAGTGAGAGACGCCGTAAACATCGGATGTATGAGGCTGCTGCAGCCCGGTGCAGCAGACTTTTTGACAGCAAACTTCTTTCATATAAATAGGAGGTGTACACTCAAAAATGATGACTTAAAGTACAGGATAGGAAATATAAAAACCAGTAACATAGTCATTTACTATCATTATTGAATGTTATATGTGCTATACTTTTATATGACTGGCAGTAGAGTAGGCTTGTTTATACCAGTATCACCATAAATAGCTAAAGAGTCTTCTATATTACATATAACATTATTAGACAATAAAAATTTTCCAGCTCTACTAGAGTTTAATGTCACACTACCACATATGTGGTCCATTGTTGGCTGACATGTTGTTATGTGATACATGAAAGTCTCTAGAAAGTCATTCTGTTTCACCGTAGTGAGAGCCTATCATCCACTTCTCAACTCAAACACCTAGAAACTCTCACTGAAACCATTTGGGAGGTCCATATTTCTCATGTGTTTGAAGCTTCACCTCTGTGACTCTCACCTCTGGGATCTCCAGTACTACCACAAGCTCAATTATCTGGAAATCTCCTACCTACACTTAATATTCTATTTAAGAGTCACCTTCTCAATGATACAGTCCAGGCCTCTCCAGGTCAGGGCAACTCCTCTTGGCATCTAGACAGTGCTTTGTGTATACCTCAGCAACACCTTTCTGTACCTCGAATTTCATTTGACTGCATATCTCTCTCTTCACTTCTGATCTGTAAATTCCTTGAAAACATAGGAATTGTGTTCTCAGTACTTGGCACTTAGCCTTCCAAGGAATTTTTTCATATGTAATTATTTAACTAAATTCATTCTTGTCTTTTGTTACTAAAAAGCGAGTTGAAGCAAAGCTTACATATATGTGGAAATCTTGTGGCCTAATCTAAACTAAATTTAAGTCTCTATTTTTTACTCATATAAAACAAGAAGAAAATTCACAGATGAAAATATTCTCCATATGGACACTGGACCTTTCATGCTTTGGTTAAGAAGGTATGGAATTCTAGTTCAAAAGAAAGACACCTGAGTTCTAGATTAGCTCTGCTTATAATGAACATTGGCCAAGTCCCTATTCTACTGTCCCTTTTGGTTTTTTTATTTGTTTGTTTGTTTGTTTGTTTGTTTTTAAATTTTATTTAAAGAGAAAAAAAACAGAATAAAGGATAGCAACAATACAGAATTCCAAGGAAAAAAGGAAAAGAACAACAACAAAAAAACCTAAGAGATTATTACTTGGCAAATTACATACTGACTTCATGGAAATAGTTGTTCAAATTACAAAGTTAAAACATGTAAAGTTGACATTCAAACAGTGAGACTGTTAACAGTTCTGCTCCACGATCTGACAAAAACAGCAATATGGTCATCCATCTTACACACTCAAATATACATGCAATTATATCGAAAGGGTAAAATTAAACACAACAAAACAAAACAAAGCGGATCACAAAAAAGCAATATAAGAGACATAAATTTCAAAACTAGACAATCAGAGATATTCACGTTCTTTTGTATTGACTCTTGTTTCCTTCCAAATAGTTGTCCATATTGTCACATACAGGGAATTCACATGAAAAAACATAGTATGGAATTGATCTGAGCAGGACGAGGAGGGCATTTCAGGTCTTCAAGACCAGACAATAGGGAAGCCAAGAATGGCTGTTATAGTGTCTGTCATTCTCCTCAAAACAGCTGTCCATACCTTCATGTGTGTTAAACTTAAACAAAACAAAGCAAGCTAAAATCACTTTGAACAAAGAGTGATAGTTTTGCTGGATTTCACATCATGACATTATGGAATAAGCACTGGGTACTGTAGTGTCTCTTTTTCTTCAAAGTAGTTGATCATTTCAACATGTGTTATATAGTTGGTTCTTGTAAACTGTTTATAAGCTCTACACATGCATGAGTCTCTAAATGTATATCTATCATTTCTGTATTAGAGGTAAAAACAAAACAAAGCAAGTTAAAACAAAACAATTCCTAGAAAAGCATGAAGCAAAAAGTCAAATAAAACCACAATACAAGGTAATCTACAATGGTTACCATGATGTCCTAGCAGTATATAACAACATTAATAAAAATGAAGCATTGAGGACATTATAAGACTTAAAAAGCAAGTAATAATCAAACCAGAATGGGTATCTTAGTGAATCTTATCATCTTCAGTGTAGTTGCCAATACTCTTAGACTTGATGCTATCAATCATAACACATTTAAATAAAATCAGTCAATACAAAGTAGCAATCTAACAACCCAGATTCAAATAAGATCAGTCATAATAAGGCAGTATAAGTTATAAAGGGCTTCAGATTAAGTTGATAGGAAATTAGGGATGATTACCATAATATATCCTCTTATTTTTGGGATAGCTGACCATGTCCTCAAGTCTAGTGTAAGTAGACAAACTGGAATAGCATGTAATCCATCCAAACAGAGTGATGAGAATAATGTAAATTTTAAATCTTGTTACCCAATTAACAATATCTTCTGCCTCCCTTTTTTTAGACAATTCCTCTCCTTTCACTCCCATAGGGTGCACTGCTTGTTTTGGGTCTCACTGCCTCCCTACTTAGAGCATCTCAATGGACCCTATCTCCTGATCTACTCTGCCTGTGTTTCTCTCTGTTAATATTTCAAGTCCATCTATACTAGAGATTACAGCCAATCTTCTCTGCCTTATTTCTGCTATCCTGTTTTTCTGCCATTGGTTGTCTATTTTTCTGTTCCACTCCACTATCTGCCCCGTTCACTGAGGCCTCTCTGCCACTGTTCCTGAAATGCTTGTATTCTTGTTCTCTTACCCTAGAATGTCCTTCAGTATTTTTTGTAGGGTTGGATTGGTGATCACAAATTCTCCAAGTTCCTCTTTGTCATGGAAGCATCTTGTTTCTCCATTAATTTCTAGAGAGAGTTTTGCAGGATACATCATTCTGGGCTGGAGGTTGTTCTCCTTCAGGGCTTGAATTACTTCACTCCAAGCTCTACTTGACCTGATGGACTGTGTCAAAAAGTCTGCTGTGATTTTGATGGGTTTTCCTTTATAGGTGATCTGTTTCTTTTCTCTGATGGCTTTTAATATTCTGTTCTTATATTGAATTTCTGGGATCTTGATTAATATGTGTCTAGGTGTAGCTCTGTTTGGGTTGTAGGTGGCTGGAGTTCTGTATGCTTCTTACATCTACATATCATTTCCTTTTTCTATGCTTGGGAAATTTTCCTTAATAATTTCTGTGAATAGCCTTTGTAATTCCTCTGTTTTGACTCCTGCTTCTGCATTCATATGCTTTATTCTTAAGTTATAGATCCTCTTGTCATCTTCTAGTCTTTGTATACTTATTGCCTGCTCCCATGTTATTTTTAAGAGATCTTCCCTTTCATGATCACACATTGCAAGCCTGTGTTCAATTTTTGATAGTCTATCTGGTTTCTTTCAAGCAGTTTTGCCAGCTTTCTATGGAGTCTTTAGTTTCCTGATAATCTCTTTGAATCTGCTTCATGAATTCTAGGTTTTTTTTGTATTCTTCATTAAACATTTGTCTCCTTTTGTGTTCCTCCATTCTTCTGTCTGTGTCTTCTTGAGAGGTGCCCAGGCTTTCTTTTATTAATCTAATTATCTCTTGTTTAATTTGAATTAATATTTCAGTTTTGATCCCACTTACAAGGTCCTGAAGATATCTCTTTATGTCTACTAACACTGTGTTTGATGTTGCATGTTTGCTGCCCTCAATCTCTTTTGTATTTACCTCTCCTAGATCAATGTCCTCAGGGTTGGGAGCTGGGGGTTTTTTCTTATTTCTCCCTCTCGTCATGTTTTTGGTTCCTTCCATACAAGTGTATAGTGCAATTCCCAGCCCCTTTTCTTGTTGGTTAAAGTTCCTCTAGAGCACGCAGGCTAGGATATTCTTCCCTCTGCCATCCGCTATCAGAGATTGAAGTTAAAGCAAGGGCAGTGTGCGCTGGCTCCTCCCCTCTGGGCAAGACAACCTTTGCAGGCCTTCATTGCTTCAGTGTGCGCCAAGCTCAGGGGATTAATTTGTAGCGACCCACTGGGTCCCGGCCAGGGATGCGGCCCAATACAAGCAGATTCCACCAATCTGCTCCGCGAGCGGAGCAGCCAACTGAAGCCTCTTCCTTATGGAGTTAAGGCTGTCCTGCCCAAATCCAACGTGTCTTCCAGTCAGTTTCCCCTTTCCTGTGGGAGGGTCTTATTCCCACCACTCACTGTGTGTTGATGCCAGTCCCTGAGAACTGCTGGGCTCCCAGACCTCTGACTTCAGTGCGGCTGCGGCATGAATTCACGGTGCCTCTGGGTGGGCCGTGTGCAGGGCCAGGTCCGGTCGAGCCACGCAAAGGGCTGTTCAGCTCCACGCTCCAGCCACTCAAGTCAGTTGCTTCAGCACGGTTTGGTCATCAGGTCGGTCTTGGGCACGAATTCAGGCAGCTCGAGGAGGGCGCCATGCTTGCTGATCTTAGCTTCACTAATGGTAGCCCCAGGACCTCATATTCAAGCAGTTTTTTTCACTTTAGTTTCTTCTTGGGTTGAGAGAGTCCATCTCTCTCTGTTTGGGTCTCTCCAGGGTGTTCTATTCTGGCATTTAAGCTGTCTCTCTCAGAGAGGCTCCCTCTCCTGCTACCTACTGGTCCGCCATCTTTGTAAACTTGGGCTCTACTGTCCCTTTTGAAAAAAATGATAGAGTCTAATTCAGTGATTGCCAAGGGCACTCCCCTTTCTGATGATTAAAATTCTAAGTTTTTCTAAGACTGCAAACATTTTATTATGTATGGTGTACAATCGAAAGTCACAGATTACAGGAGGCTGAGCATTGTGACAGCAGCTTCTAGGAGGGGCTGTCAGCAAGGATGCTAAAGTTCCTAAGAAGGTTAACTGTGGATGGAATTCAAGATAATTACCCTGTCTGTAAAATGGGGATAGTGAAGGTCATCTAAATTAATCTACATGTCAAATGAGGAAGCTCAATTTACCTGATGCATATGAAGAGGCAGTGTCCACTATCAAGAACTTTAGCAAGTGTTTTATAGTAAATTATTAATAATAGTAGCCAACTTTAAGGCAAGAAGATCTGTAGAAGTTTCTCAAGAAATAGTCATATAACTAAACAAATAACCTAGTCCTCTTAGTAAAAAAAAAAAAGCAATATTTCTTATATTCACCTACAAAAGACACCAGATCTGAAATCTCTGACAACCACACCCAAGGTCAGAAAGAAAATCTGGCAAATAATACATTCAAACTGTGTTATTAATAATAACAACAGCAATTATAGTTCAGGATACACTGCAGAATTTATAATAGACTTATATTTTACCAGTGATAACACTGAGTCTCAGAGAGGTTAACTAATCTGCCCATTGCTTCACAGCCCAGTAAGACAGGCATGCTTAGGTTAGAGTTGCATAAATCAGGTTTCCTGGTTTCCTGTGGAACTAGTGAAAAAATTTCTTTTATATATATATATATATATATAGAGAGAGAGAGAGAGAGAGAGAGAGAGAGAGCACACCAAAGTGATGCATGTGATAAATAAAATGAAACTCCCCATGCTACAGAGCTCATGAAAATGATTAGTGTATGTATATAAAATTTTCATTGTTTTAGAATGGAAAACCTGACAAAAAGACCAGAGAAATGTAGCCCCAATCACACAAAAGTATCTGAAAACACTGAGCCCAACTTTGCAATTAGGAGATTTGCTCCTGGGCAGGCAGCAAATAAGGTTTCATTTTCCAAGGTGACAGTGGGCAAGTGGGCACAGGGACAACAGGACACACACACACAGAGCAGATCTTGCCCAGCACCCTCAGGCCCTAATTGTATAAACACGCAGGCAAAGTAGTCACAAATCAAAGAAAGTGTCACTGGCCTGGGGATATTTCCTAGGATATACAGTGTGCCTTTTATTTCACCAATTCACCACTTTGTAAAATTATAGCATTCATGAGATTCCTCACTCCACGTAAGTCCAAAAACTTATGAGACAGTGGAAACTTCTCAGTTGCTGCTTTTCATAACCTTGGCAAGGTCTAAGAGTACTGGATGGCAGAGAGGCTAAAGCTAAGAGAAAAATCTAAAGGGAGCCTCTCCTTGGTCACCCCTTGGATCAGCAGATGGATTTGAGGTGATTTGCACTAGGAATTCCATATCTATTCTATCAAGAACCTCACTTTGTAAAATTTCCTAAGCCACAGCAGTAACATCCCAACTAGAATCTGAGTCTCTAGTTTCAGTCTCCTCCAATCTATGTCTTAAATGAAAACCAGAGTGATTTTTGTAAAACACCAATCTGTCCATGTCACATTTTTCAGTAATTTTTTAAAGTCTTCTAATAAATAGCAGCTGACCACAGGATAATGTCTATACCTCCCTGTGCTTAATCCAAAATTCTGCATCCTTTGTCACTATTCTGTGTCTCATCCTCAATCCTGCAATTCAGCTGCACCAAGTTAATTTTGGGACATAAACCCAGGGGTAACATATTCTTGCACACCCCCAGGCATTTATTCAAGGCGGGTTTTCTGCTTGAAATCTCTTTTCCTTTGTCCATTAGACAAACTCTTATAATGCTTCAGAGCTTCAGTTCAAATGCCACCTGGTCCAAACATCACCAACCCATCCCCATTTCAGGAAAACTAGTTGTTATCTCTGCATTCTGCTTTCACAGCCCTATGCTGACCTTTTCCTAGCATTGTCTTCAATATATTACAATTGCCTCTTTTCCTGTCTGTCACTCCAACTGGACTATGATAGCAAGAATCATGTCTTTTATACACCTGTACACCCTCAGTTTGGGGGTGTAGGAGAGCACAGAATAATCATGAGGTTTGTTGGAAATAGCACATGACAGATTTATGAAACTCCACAAATATATTGCAGACTATTAGGAACTGCATATTTAAATTATTAGGGTCTCTTTCTAACTGTTAAATATCAAGGAAACAGATTGCTACTCTGCTAAAATTAACTCACCCATTTGCTCCCATACATTGACCCATAGACTATATATAGTTTCTCATAAAAATCAAATTACTAGGTCATAACAAAATAGGAAAAAATAGGAACAAAACAGGAACAAAATAGTGAGGTTTTCTATAATTCATCTGTATATCCTCCTCCTCCTTCTCTTCTTTTTCTTCCTCATCCTTCTTTGTCCTTCATCTCCCTCTCTGTCTTAAATTAGCTTTGCTTTAATAAGATAAATGGAGTCAGAGTAAATAGACTTCTGCCTTTTACCCTTGCTTGACAATTTAAAAATAAGTAAGACCATATTGGTCAGGGTCTGTAATAGGATCTCAGCTGGAAACCGAATTCACCCTGGATGATTTACACAAAATAACTTTAATGAGGGGACCATTCACAAGGCGGAAAGAGTGACAAGAATAAATGAGGGTGATGAGATGCTCAGAGGAATCAAGAGGGAAAATGGTGAGAAGCTGGAGCCATGGAGAAGGGGTCAGCAACAAAAGCTACAGCTTTGGAAGGACATCACAATTCCCCAAATGCAGCACCAAAGCAAGATCTCTGTTGTCACTCCTCAGTCTCCTGCCAGTAACTCCCATTGTTCCAAACCAACCGGAAGTTCAATAATAAATGTGCAACCCATTAGGATCAACTTCCTGAGCACAGAACAGGTCAGGAGTGAGCACAATGGATTGGGGGAAGGGAAGAAATATGGAATAACCTGTGTGGTAATCGGGTTTTACAAGAGAAAAAATTTAATACAGAAACCATAATTGTAGGAGTGTTTTATAATATTCAGGAATTCTGTCCATACCCTAGAGACCCAAAGAATGCAACTGAGGGCCTAGATCTCATGGCAATGTCCTGCATGAGTCCAGCTAAACACTTAGAGCTCATGGCAATGGCCTTCTTGAGTCCAACCAGAGGCCTAGAGCCCACAACAATGTCTCATGCAAGTGTGTATCAAGGATCTGCACTGGGAAAGCCCAAAGGTCAGCAGTGGAAGCTGGAAATTCCTCACCAGTAGGATGAAGGATCTGTGTCAACAGGCTGAAGGAGCTACACTAGAGCTAGGTTAAGTAACACTCAAGGTAAAGACCAGAGCTCCTCCAAAAAGAACCACAGCCATCTTCAGTTCCAGAAAGGACCCAAGCTCCTCCAATGATGAGAACAACTGAGTTCATATCAGGGGAACCAGCATGACAAGCTTCTCCAGGAGAATCAACATCATACCATCTTTCCTTGTAGATCTCTTTTTTATGCTGTTGGCAAAAATTCTCAGATGGGCCTTCCATACCCAGCACCACACTGACTCAGCTCAGCTGGGTGTTACAAGTTGGCCATTAGTCGATCTACCACAACTTGCATAATTTCCCCCAATGTTTTAGTTGGTCCATGAAAACTAAATCTTGGTACTGCTTATCCAGTAACTTGAGCATCCAAAGGGAAACAAATTCTTGAATTATAAATTAACACCTTCTAGTTCTTAGCTGTGTGACTTTAAGCAAGTCACCCAGTACCTCAGTGGTATTCTTTTCCTTTTAAAGCAGGAATAATAATCTATTCCCCACCAACTACAAGGCTACAGAAGTTGAAAAAAAGCAATGTTTACTAATGAGCTTAGAAACTATAAAATACCATAGTTTAACTTAATCAACACAGAGTTAGTTCTTAACAAATAACAATACAGGCAATCCTTCATGTGAGTTTTCTCTTTTCTCCTTGCATAGTGGGACATACCTCTTCTAGGGGAGGGGGACTGGAAAATGTTAGAAAGTTGTACGCTCCCTTCATCTTTGCCATTGATATTATGGGAATGAACTTCATTTTCAAGAAAGAAAGCTAAACTAACGTTTCTGTATCATGCTAAGAGGATTTAGGATATCCTGATACTATTATTCAAAATAAGACTGAAATTTACCTTATTTTTATGTACTTGATTATTTGAGGAAAACGGGAACCAGTAGCAGACTATGCACATTTACTATTGCTATTATTGTTATAACTACTGCATTGTCAGCCCAAATTGAGTCTCTGCAGTGGCCTAGGGCTAAACAGAGCATTACCTGGGAACATAACAGATTTTTATGGCATTTCTTTGGCCTATTTTCCCAAACACTCTAGAAAAGTAGTAATCATGGACACTATAACTGATTTCAACAATCAGTAATCGATGAAGTCACTGTTTGCCAGTTGGCTAACCATCATCACTTGCAGATCACTGAACATGCTAGAAGAGCTGTTTGCTCCAATCCTGTTCCAAACATTCTTTCTATTACCCTCAGCCTTGATAAAAACAAGAATGTGAACCATCGTAAAGAATTTCTAGTAGGGCGTTTAGAGGCCATGAGTGGATGCTGAAAGCCTCTGAGTTCTGTTATGTACTGTCCTAGACATGTACAATTTCCAAGAGTAACAGGAAATCAGAAAGAAGATATGTATTAAATTCAGAGAGACTGGAATCCAAATCCTTTGTCTCCTGCTTACTAGGTGTTGTGGCTGTGGATAAGTCACTGAATGCGGCTGAATTTCAGCAAAGTAGGTAAATAATTTCTGCCTTATTAGATTGTTGCAAAAATAAAGAAGATAATAAACCTCATGCACCTGGTCTGGCACTTAGCATGTAACAGTTGCTCTCTAAAAAAGTGTCATGATGATGAGCATGAGGGTAGCCTATAATATCCCACACCAAAAGGGTAACTGGCTAAAGACATCCGAAGTGAATGAGTAGGAGACTTGGCTTTCTTTTCAGACAGAAATGAATGTTGGTCAGTACTTCTCAGCTATCATGGAAAGCTATTGTTTCTCGGCCTAGCATATCTCCCTCCCTAATAAGGATAGCACTTCCCTTTTTAATAAGGATGTTGTGCCCCTTCCATATTTATCCAGCTGTAGTGGTATTGACCAGCCATTCTCCTCTGTGCCAACTCAGTGACCAGGTGACCCGGCTAGATGAATCAGAGTCTTTCCTCAGGATTTTCCAAAACAGAACCAAGAGAAGACAACCTTTTCTGCCTAGGCGTCAATGCTAAAAAAAAAATATGGCCTACCACCTACTGTGCCCAAAACTGAAGTCTCTTGGTGAAAACAGATCTTAGCAAAAGAAACTGATACATAGAGTGAAATAGGAACAAAAGGAAGCAAAAAAAGAGAAAGAACCTTGTGAAAATTTAATTCTTGATTTCAGACATCCCTGAGGCCATTAGCAGCCCACCCACCCATCCTATAATTTGGTCAATATTTTCCTTTCTGCCTGCACCAGTTAAGCTAGTCTCTGTTATGCCCAACTGTGCTGACTAATACAGTGGTCATTCATCGTACTAAAGGACAAGCCAAATTCAAGACCACCCTCTTCTACCTCTTCAGAGCATAGAACAAGAGAAATATTCATGAGAAAAACTTTGGTGGTGAGGAAAAGAGCATTTCCTCATTTCTTCATTCATTTAGTTACTCATTCAACAATCATTACAAATCTTTACCATCACCAATGCATGGATCCAAAAGAATTCAATATGGCCCCTACCTTCATGGTCCAAAGATCAATGTGAAATTTAGAAATCTCAGAAGGGTATGATGGTAGACTACAGTAGCCAGCACTCACAAGTCACTTTGGAAGACTTGTCTGAATAAATGGATACATTAATATGTGTGGAGATAGGGGAACCATAGGAAATCACTGGATTTCAACTTGAGCAAGCTAGCAGTCAGACAAAACCCAAGAATATTGGTAGTTAGAAAAAATAGAAGTAACAAAAGTTGTGAACTACAGCAACAGTAAAGGAACTTCTCCTCCCCTGGGATAGTAAAAGTAAAACCTTAGCATTCACTTGTAAGTTCTTGTTACTAGAGCAGAAAAGAGATCTGGATTCAGCCACATGAATAAGGATATGGGTGATGATTCCCAGATTTTCCCTCCAGATCTGGACAGATTCAGCCATCGTAGAAGTTATCCCTCCTCCTTCCTGGATAGAACAGCAGGAGACAGATTTGGGCAGAACTGGGCTGAGGAGTCATCCTCACCAATTCCCTTGTCCTCAGAAGATGGCATGGGCAAACAGAAAACCTCCACACTTTTAATATCTCCAGGATGCAAGAGCCACTTTGCTCCTTGAAAGCAGTGGGCACCCACCTGTTAATTAGCTTGGATTCAGAAGAATAATAACACAGAAAAACTAAAATCAAAGGGTTTGGGTAAAATGGCCCAGAACCTGGCTTGTGGGAGACCAACTTCCAGAATGAATGCCATGAAACTCACAGAGCACAACCAGCCCGGTGGAGGGAATTGCCAAGAAGGGGAAATAAAGGAAGCAGGAAACAGTAGTGACTCAAACTTTGTATTGTGACAGGAAAAAATTTAAAGTGTTGAGTTTTGTAGTGGGAAGGGGTCTGATTCTGGGGGTGCCACTGCAGGAACTCGAACACTTCTAATCTTAATGTAGACCCAAAACCTTCTGCTTTGCTGGAGGCAGTCAGAGTGAACACGGCGGCATGCAGACATGGTTCAGTCATACCTCCAAGAACACAGCCTAGTAATTTACAAAACTTTGGCCCAGAGTCCAGTCGTGCCCATGGACTATATGAGAGGGAAATTTAGCAGTACAACCAAGATTCTTCCAGCATTCTCCTTCCCAGGTAAGGAAGACAGTGAGTTGACAGGGGTGGGCTAGTCATGCCACTGGCAGATTTGCCCATGTACCCATTGTACAACCACAGAAGGGCAGATGTTAGACACTGAATTGATGTAAATGACTTCTCCTGCTTGGACAAAGATAAGGAAGTAGAACTTTGAACTAAAAAGAAAAGAAAAGAGAAAAAAATTGTTTAGATCCTCCCTTTTATCAGATGGGGTCTAAAAGTAGAAGTCCAGGAAAAATAATTGTCTCTCCAATACACACAACCTCACAAGAAGGACTATCAGACCTGAAGTGTGTGTGGTCTCTGTGTATGTGTGTGTGTGTGTGTGTGTGTGTGTGTGTGTGTGTCCAAATGTATGTATATACATGTTAGCCATTGTTTTCACCTCTATAATGTCTTACTGTGTTCTGTTCTCTCACACTAAGGGTTGTCTCATAAGGTTTTCTAACTTTGTGTTTCTGCTACTTCATTAATTGGATTTGATATCTCTATACTTTACCTCACTTTTTTTATTTCTTCTACCCCTCTACCTTCTCTTTTCTTGCTTTTTCCTACCTTCTCAAAATTCCTGTTTCCATAAACCTATTTTTTCATAGCTTGTCCTACATTATTACTTTCTCTTTCTTTTCTTGGGTTATTAAAATAGTAAAGAGTTTTTTAAACAATTTTTAGGCTATATGTTGATATGAGTTTGATTCTTTATACATTGATATTATTGATAGTTATTCTCTCCTAACAAAAGAGTCTTAGGGATTGAAAATAGTACATTGAATAGGTTTAGTAGGTGATTTTATGCTATTGCACATTCAAGAGCATATCACAAAGAGAAAACCACTTACTAAAAAGATTTCCACACAATAGTGGTAAGGAGACTCACACAAATTGATCTACAAATACAAGAATCATGAGAAAACAAAATGCTTCCAAAAATTTTATAACATTCCAAAAATTTAGTCTATAGATATTGGAGTGGATGAAATTGTAAGCAAAGAATTTTAAAATAGATAGTTAAAATGATCAGTGAGATCAAATATCATAACAATAAACAGCAAAAGTAATCAATTATTTAAATGATCCAGAAATTCAAGCTACAAATAAACAGTTGAACAGATTAAGGAAGACAATACAAGATATGAAAGAACACCTAAGTACAGTGATAGTGGTTCTGAAAAATAACTAAGTAGAGACTCTGAAAATAAAACTATAAATTAGTCAAATAAAAGCTCAATTTGAAGTCTCAGCAGTAGGCAAGGTGAAACAGAAGAAAGAACACCAGGACTTATAGACAAGGTGGGTGAACTATAATATTCAGATAGTGATATAAAAGGAAAGAATAAAAATGATAATAATAAACAGAGCCTTTGAACAACACTGAAATAACAAATTTGAGACTTATTAGTCTTAGAGATAGTGAGGAAATTCAGACAAATGGCATAGAAAACTAATTCACTGAAATTATTGCAGAAAATTCTCAAATCTGGGACATGAATTGGATATCCAAGTATGGAAGGCATTAAGAAATAGGAATGAACAGAAAAAAATCTCTATGTGACAAATCGTAGTCAAGATGCCAAAAATTCAGAAGAAAGAAAGAATATTTAAAGGAGCTGGAGAAAAACACCATATCACTTACAACAGTAAGTCCATAAGAATAACAGTTGATTTCTCAAAAGAAATTCTAAAAGCCATGAAGGCTGGAATCAGGTATTTGAAACTGTGACAGAAATTAATTGTCAATCTATAATATTTTAAAATTAGAGAAGAAATAAAGACTTTCCAAGACAAATATTAACTAAACAAATTCATGACCACTAAACTTGCATTGCAGAAACTTAATAGAATTGTAAAAACAGAAAAAAGGGGGACAGTAACAATGACATGATCAAGTGAAAGAATAGATTTCACTGGAAGAATAGATAAATAAATAAAAACCAAAAATGAATCAAAAACTAGCAAAACAACAGAATAACAGGAATTGGTACATACCTTTCAATAATAACATAATGCAAGTGGTTTTAATTCTCCAGTTAAAAGACACCAACTAACGTAAACTAAAACTAAAATGAAACTGCCTGTAAGAAACACCTCACCTGCAGAAATACACAGAGACTGAAAATTAAAGGGATGAAAAATGATGCTCCAGGTAGCTAAAGGCCAAAATAAGTAGGATTAACTATATTTATATCTGAGAAAGTAGACTTCAAACTAAAGTTAAAAGTGACAAAAAAATCACCATATATTATTAAAAGAAACAATTCACTGAAAAGCTATGATATATATATATATATATATATATATATATATATATACACCAAATGTTAGCACATTCAATTTTATTAAACAAACACAATTTGACAGGAGTCATGTGCACTCCAAAACAATCATAGTGTATGATTTTGATTCTCAAATCTCACAAATGGATAGATGCACAAGACAAAAAATCAGCAAAGAACAAAGCTCAACTACACTATAGATCAGACTTAAAAGACATCTACAGAACACTCTATACAACAACAGCAAAATATACTTCCTTTTCAGCATCACATAGAACTTCCTTCACAGTAGACCATAAAAAAATTTACGTAAAATAAAATAGACCATATTTTAGACCATAAAACAATTTTTAATAAATAGGAAAAAATTGAAATAATCTAATGGATTCTATCAGACCACAGTGGAATGAAGGTAGAAATCAACAGCTACACAAACACGTGGACATTAAATAATATACTTTAAAATAATCAGTGAATTGAGTATATCAAAGGAGAAGTTTTAACTTCCTAGATTCAAATGATAATGGAAATACAACATATTAGAATCTATGTGACAAAATGAAAAGAATTATAAGAGGGAAGTTTATAGCTCTGAGTACCCACATCAGAAAAGCCTAATGGTCCCAAATAAATAAACTAATGATGCATCTCAGAGTTCTAGAAAAACACAAACAAACCCAAGTCTAGAAGAATAAAAGAAGTAATAAAGATCAGAACAGAAGTTAATGAAATAGACTGAAAGAAAAATACAAAGAATCAATAAATCAAAGACTTTGTTCTTTGAAAAGCTAAATGAGATTGGTAAATGTTGTCAAAATACCAACACCCACAAATTAAGGGAGTAAAGATGTATTTAGCCCAAAGTTTGTAGAGGTTTCAGTCCATAATGGGCTGGCTCCAAGGCAGAGTAGCCTAACAAAGGGGCATAACAGAGGAGAAACTGTTCACGGTGGGCAGAAGGTAACAAAGCAAGCTAGAAGTATGTGAAAAAGTGTTCAGTCTCTTTAGATATTAAGGGAATGCAAATCAAAACTAAATTAACATTTCATCTCATTCCAGTTAAAATGGTTATTATCAAGAATTCAAAAACAATGATTCCAGGTAAAGCTGTGGGGAAAAAAGAACTGTTTGACTAGGATAATCACATGGAAATTCATCAAAAAACTAAAAATAGACATATCATTTGATCCAACTATACCACTTCTTGGTATATGTCTGAAAGAATCAAAGACAGCATACTCTCATAACACACACAGGCTCATTTTGCAGCAGTAAAATTCATAACAGCTAAGCTATGGCAACAGCCTAGATACTCATCAACAAATGAATGGACAAAGAATATCTGCTATACATACTCAGTGGAGTATAATGCAGCCATAAAAAGAATGAAATTATGTCTTTTGCAGGAAAATGAGTGGGAATGAATAGCATTATATTAAACTAAATATCACATTTTCTCTTATATAAGCAATCTAAAACTAGTTATTAAACTATTATTAATTAATTAATTGAGATGACAAGAAACTAGAAGTTAGATTTTTAGAGATCAAGAAACGAACTGGAATAGAGGAAATAATCAAAATATGTTGTGTATGTACCAATATACCAAAATTAATTTTATTATTTCATAGTATATACCAATAAATATGAAAAAATAACTATTGCTAAAATCAAATATGGAAAAAGAGTAAATTAGAAATGATAAAATAATTTCATTAATAAGGATATGAACCATGTACATAGAGCAAAAAGGACATCTTTCGGGAATTTAAACTCAGACTTGAAAATTGAGCACGTTTCCAAAACAGTTCTTTCTTAAAGTCCCTATACCAAAATCTTATTTTGTATTGGGACATGTGTGTGTATGCATGTGTATGAGTATGTGTATGTCTTATTTACAATCTTTTATACATTGGTTCATAGTCCTTAACCCTCAAACTTGACCTAGGATACAGTTTGCAACCACTGTACGAATTCAACAACTCTTTCTTTGCTTTGATATTACAGCATTATCAAGTTGATATAAAAGTATCTAAATACTCACTATTCACTTATGTACATCTCATGAAGTGATGTCTAGGGGCATCTAACCCAGCAGTGACCAAACATCACAGACATCCTCTCCAGGACTGGAAAGAGTACGGTGATGAGGAAAATGAAGTTCCTTCTGGGAGGTAAATCTCAATCCAAATGTGTAGTTCCAGCCATGCTGACTAGCTCCCAGGTGAGACCAAGATTTGACTTCACTGCACTGGGGACATTGAAGTTTTGAAGGAAAAATGTGAAAATTAAAAGATGATAGGATCTGCAGAAATTTTCTTTTAAATGAAGGACATTGTCTCCAATATCTGCTTATCTCTGGCTGTGGCTCTAAACCTAACACATTCTAGGTGACTGTTTTTATGTATTATTCTTTTTCTGAGACTCTAGACAAGGATCTGAAATGGAATTCTGCAGTTGTGTACAACTGAACTTTCAACATCACTAATTGGGTGCATCCAAGCTGAAAGCCTCTGAGCACTAGAATCTTCCCATCAAGTACCTCCCGTTGTCTTGAGCCCTGATGCATGAAGCTTATATTATTCTGGGGCCCCTATGAACTAGTGAGGGGACAGAATCTTCTGGTCCAGCCAGTGAACATGAGTGAATTGGCATGGCAGCTCAGTCTTTTCTCACACACAGATGAATAACTGGAAATTCTGCTGTATAATTTGGTTATCTTTACATACCAACTATTCCAAAAGTCAGTGACCTAAAACAATCTGTGCTGATTATTGCATACAGCTCTATAGGTCAGCTGGATGGTCCTACTGATCTAGGGCAGGCTTGCCTCGGCTTGTTTGTGTAGTCTACAATCTGCGGGTAGATCAGCTGAGGGCTGAGTGGTGTGCTCATGTGGCTAACATATATTAGTTTCTAGAACCTAGCTGGCTGCTGGCTGTGATGTCGGGGGTGACTCATCAGTAGGCTGGTCAGAACTTCTACTTGTGACAGCAGGAATCTGAGAAAGTATGGATGTATATCAGCTCTTTGAAGCCTAGGCTTGAACTGGAATACCACCATGTCACCTCATTCAATTTGCCAAAGCAAATCACAAGATCAACCAAATTCAAGGGATGGGGAAGCAAGCTCAGCCCCATAGAAGCAGTTAAAAGATCACAGTGCTAAGGGCATGAGAGTCGAGAACTGGGGCCATTTTTGGAATCTGTCTTCTCCTCTTGGCTTCCACTTCACCCTTCAAGTGCTTCTTCTGAGCATGCTCCCTGCTGAGCATTGAATTATATAACTCCTCAAAATCCAGCCCTGGAGCCATAGAAAATTCCCCAAGGTAAGTGTCACCCTCTGCAGCTTTGCTAATCATAGTCCACATAGCACTATATGCTTTCTTTAAAACTCCAACCAATATTGAACTGAAAAGACTTGCTTAAGTGGGGAGGGGTTATATTTTCCAAGGGGTTCATGAAAACACGTCATCCCTATCACATCAGGAAAGAATATGAGAATGATAGAATTCAAGATATAATTCATTAGCCTATTTATCTATTCAATAAATGTTGACTTAATGTCTGCAAAATGCAGGAAACACATGAGATCTGAGAGCATGTGAAGGTAATTTACACCCTCATAGTGCTCTTAAGGAAATACGACCTCCATGGTAAAAAGGGAAATGTTTGGCATCCGAAGTGACCTTCAAAACTGCAGACGTTTGTTTACTTCTCTCTTCTAGGAGCCCAGGAGCTTTCTCAAAACTGTGGATCTCACTTTATCTACATTTAACACATATTAAAAGCTCATTGACTGCTGAAATAAAATTAAATAAACATCTGGAACAAAAGAAAACTGTAAACATTTAATGTAAAATTCACTCTTTGCAGACAGTCTGGTTTGATTTACCATTACCCTTTATTTAACAGAGTGGAAAGAGCTTAATGAGTTTATAAGTCAATAAAAAGGGCATTTTTATCCTTCCTCTCTCCCTGGCAGAAGCATTTCCCTGGTTGGGAGGGGAAAGAAGATAAACAGCAGGCTTGAGCACTTTTGAAGCTGGACTATCAACAAAGGATCTTCCAAATCAATTCACCACCAGAAACGGGATGCAGGCGCTTCTCAGAAATGTCTCACAAAGAAGCTTAGAGAAAGATTCTGAGGCAGGAGCAAGAGATGTTTCTGCCCTGGAGATGGAAAATAAGTAAGGCCAAGAGGCCTGTGCCCGCAGTCATTTCCACAGGGTCAGAAGGGACTTGCAGCGCCACAACCATTGCTACACAGGCAATTCAGAGAGGGTCAAAATGCCTTCTCCACGCCCGCCCCCCGGGGAGTCAGACTTCTCCCCAGGCTCTCAGCCCTCTGCCAGCCCTAGGTCTGTCCGCAGTGGCTGCCTGCAGCGGAACAAGAAGCACTGAGAGGAAGCGCCAGTTTGAGCATCCGCCAGCACATCTGCAAATTCCACAGACCAAGAGGACAGAGGCAGCCTCAAACGCCACTGAATTTAAAAAACGAGGATGTCAAAAAGAGACGATTCACATCAGCAGGACCTCGCTGGGCCTGGTATCTCTGAGCAGTTTAGGCCTGAAGATATGGTTTTACACATGCACCTTGAGTTCTTAACAGACTCCTGTCCCAGAGGATCTCACATGCTAAAAGGCTTTTTGATTTTTAACTTATTCTTAAAGCAATTTTAGGTTGACTGTACCATTAGACAAAATTAAACGGCCATTTTAAAATTCAACAAGTACACTTTGAGATTCTGTTATGGACCATGTTCTGAATGAAAATATTGCAAATAAGACTACGAAATCCCTGTGCGAACTTGCGCACAGTAGGTGAGATGGAAAGATAAACAATTGCAAAACAGGATAGCAATCATTAGGACAAAGGTAAGCAGAAAATGTTAAAGTAGTAGAGAAGAGACTCAGTGCATGCTGGGGTGTTGAGGTCCCCTGAGAGGTATAACTCTTGATCTGGGCTGCACAGAATGACATAGACTCTACATCTAGAAAATCTTGAGTAAATCTTCAGACTCTATCCTCATCAACTATATTATCCCAAATAAAATGTTCAAACAATGGATTCTTAACACACCTAATGTGATAAATTGCCGACTTGAACATTTCTAAATGGACATTAAATAGACAGATCTGGGGTCCCGCCCTTCAGTTCTTTTCTTACAAAGATAGCCAAGCCTGCACTGAGATATATAGCTATCCCTCTCAGAAGAGAATCTTCTTATAAATCTTAAGGAAATACCACCGCCAGGCCCTATGTCTTTTCATAAACCTCTAACACAATTAAATTGAACCATTTCACTAACTCTCTCCTTTCCTTATCAAAGCCAGCCTGGGCCTCAGTCCACTAGCTAACTGAGGTCTTAAAATGCTAGAAATATATTTTTCCACCTGAATTGTGAACTCTAAGAGGACAGAAGCCACATTTTAAGACACTGCGTGTGTGTGTGTGTATGTGTGTGTGTGTGTGTACTAACCACAAACATGGCATTACACAACGTGGTATGGGTCTCCAGTCTCCGTATAAAATTGAGGGAAATAATAGAATGAACTACAGTAATAAATGAGGTATGGAACATTCCCAGAATATAGCACAAATACTCAAAATGTATTTGCTTTACTAAATGTGTTTCCTTCCTGACTCAGCCTCCCAGAGTACAGGGATTATGAGCATGCACTACACTATGCCTGGATTGTTATTTAATATTTTAATTAATTATCTCTGCTTCTTAGTGCCTTCATCAATTAAATAATATTATGTAGATACCTTATTGGGTTATAGTAAGTAAACGAGACAAAGCATGTCCAAACCTAGCATAATCCCTGGTACACATTTATTTTAGTGAATCTAGACAATTAACAATAATGCACTGAGTACTTGCTTCTTGGCTTAAACTCCAAAGTATGCAAATCTATACTTCCAGGTAGACCTGAAACAAACGATCTTTTTTTTATTTCATGCAAATCTTCTCCTCTTAGTGAGAAGCAAAGTGGGTGTTGGAAAGCTGTGTCCCAGGAGATGAATCTTTTTTCAGTCTTTCTTTGACTCACTAGACAACTTCTGAGCATGTATACAACACAAAGTGTGAGTGGGTGATGTGATATGTTTTTTTATGCCAACAAGTTGAAGCATTAAACTTTCTTCTTTTTCTCCAGATCATTTTCCAACCTAGTTCATCAAAGGCTATACCCAGTCAAGACCTTGCTACAGTCTCTGTATAAATTGAAGGTAATGTTATACAGATGGGACACACACAGGTGAAAATACCTAAAGAAGAGACTGATTCTTTGTCTCTTACCATAAAAAACAGATGTGAGAGGAGGAGAGGAGGTACTGGGAGTGGATTTAAGCTTCCTAGGGCTATGATAAATTAATGCGAAGTGAGGTCTTACAATGATAGAAATATATTCTATCCCAGAATCAAAGTGAAAACTAGAAACTCAGAGTCAAGTGTGTTGCAGAATCCTGCTCCCTCCAGAGGCTGGAGAAAAGAATCCTTCTCTGCTTCTTCCAGCTTCGAGGACTCCCAGTAACCCTTGTCAATCTTTAGTTCATAGCTGCATCACTCCAATCTGTACCCCATTTTCATACAACCTTCATGCCTATGTGTTTCATGTATCTTCTCTTCTTCCTGTAACAACACTGGAAATGGGATCCACCCTAATCCACTGTGACCTCGTCTTAAAAAGAAAAAGGCTGATTTCCAAATAGAATCTCACTCACAGGTACTAGGAGTTAAGACTTGAGAATACCTGTTGTGAATTGTGTTGAGAAAGACACAGTTCAACCCACTACAAAGGATGTCTTCAAAGAAAAGTTTGCTGGTTCAGGTGAGCAGATTTGGCTCTTGTTCCTTCCCCCTTCTTGCTGTAGCTATCCATGAAAGAATGCTTGATCTGGTCCCTCTGAATGTGGGTTCCACTGAGAAACTCAAAGTATGTGAATTTGAGGGTGTTCCCTTCCCCTGGAGTTCTTAGGAAATCTCAGAGCCTGCCCACAGCTCATTTAGGTAACATGCGGCATCTGTAACCTTCCCAGGAGAGCTAGACATCTGAGAAAGGGGTACACGCTTCAGCTAGAGAATGTGGTACCACAGGTAGGGATGCCACAAACATTCCCCTCAATCTTGTGAATTTTAAAGGTAGGGAAAGGAGAACACAGCCCGAGAGCCTACTGAGAGTCACTCATCCATTTGTTCATTTATGCATCCCCCCATTCCTTCACCCGTCTACTCATTTAGAACAATGGCTCTGGTGTCAGGTTTCCTAAATTGAAGGTACTACATGTTTTCCCTAAAATGGAAATAATTATAGTAACTACCCTAAGGAAGAAGCACTACCTGAGCACTGTGGCTGGCACAGACTTAGCACTGATACTGTTACCTGCTGCTGTGATGAAGATGCTGCTGTGATGAAGATGCTGCTGGTGATGATGATGATAGAGGAAACCTGCACAAAGCAGGCGGGTGGAAATGCCTAACTGCTGCAGATGGATTGCAGACAAACAAAATTGTCAAAATCAGCCCTGAATAATTCAGGCTGGGTTGCTGCTCCTGTTACTGGGTTGTTTTAAGACTTGTTTGGCTTTCACAGGGATATGAAAATATGTGGACACCTTCTCTGCACTTTCTAGCTTACATGGGTCAGCTGTACACCTACAATTAAACCTCAAAAGGATTTCAGGTAGCCCTCATGTTCAGCAGATTTTTTTTTTTTTAAAAAGTCCTTTCCTAGGCTTGTTCCTTCTGTCACCTGTCAGTGTGTCACTTCCCTTCCACCTTTCCTCTAATGCATTTGCTAAAAAACAATTTCCAAACTCTGCTTGTTACCAAGAGACACAATAAAAAAGAGAGAAGAGAGCGGGAATATGTTCTTTGAAGAGTCAAAGATTCTAGCATTTCCTTTCTAGAGGCTCCGCCTTTGAGTGACATTGAGGTCTGTTTACAAATCTTTAACAGGAACCAGTGATCTTTTCCTAAAATCTACACTGCAGGCAAGAATCACCTTTGAATTAATTATCGTGGCTTTGTTTGGGTTGCACATTTCTCCAGAATTTTAACAAGCGGTCTTTTGGAATTGTCACTGGGAGGATGAGAAACATGAAACAATTCTTGTGAGAGAATGGGGCTTCCCAGGCCCCCACAGTTACCACAGCTTTCCTCCTAGGATTGTTTTCTTCTCTCTGATACTTTTTCTCCACCCTTTACCCAGGTCAAACACTGTTTCTGCTCATACCAAGTGACATTCAACCTGACAGAATTAAGGAAAGGAATGGGAAGAAAGATAGACTTAAAGTACAGATAAGTGAGTTTCAACAATTCTGTTTTTCAGAACATCAAAAGGTACACCTAGAAAAATACATACAAAACTAAATTATGTGTTTGATCTACACATGTTGGTATAAAAACATAAGATGATCCTTTATGCCACATGATGCCATCGAATTCTAAATTAGTAAATTATAAAAATAACAAAAATTTAAAATGCCCACAGACCCACACAATACCCAGTAACAACTAACTAAGTCTGTAAGATGCTTCTTCAGACATGCAGCCTGGAGCCTGCTGAGTCTCTCTGCAGCTTATCTTGCTTTCACAGCTTGAAGGTAACAGGGGCTACACCTACAAATGCAGGCTTGCCCCAGCAGTCACCCTGGCTCCTCCAACCAGCCAATCCCTGACCTTGTCTCTTCACACATACTAGAAAACCCACAGATCTTTCCACCTGGTCGCAGCTAGGAGATGGTACCTGGTTCCTGAATGTGTTCAGGGGCAGGTCAGCCAGACAAGCTACCTAACAGCCCTGAAGAGCAGAGGCCAGGGCCACCTGAGCAGGGAACCTGTGATTAGGCAGGTTTCTGACATATCAGAGCAGAGGGATCATGACACCAGGGGCAGGACCACATACCCTGTTGGCCTAAATTTGCCCTGTTATCCTGCAGCCTGGACAAGACCTCTGCTCCCACCAGCTTAAACAAAGCTAAAGGAATTGTAGGGACCTTCGCCACTGCTGAGAGTAATTGAGCAATAGCCTCCCAGCAGGCTGAATCGCAATGTGTTCCTTGAGAAATTATATACTTTTAACCTCTAAAACAATATAATTTAAAGGTGAATGTATTTTTCCTCAATAGTTACAGAGCCTCTTATTTCCTCTAAAAATCTTAGGTTGGAGGTTATTTTGCTGCCCCTGCATATATATTTAAAGAGATAGCTACAATGGACTCTCCTCCAAATGTAAGTTTTGATGGAGAGGTATTTAGGATGCCCATGAAAGTAACATTTTTGCACAGGATTTCATTTTCACCTAACCTAGTTTTGTAACCAAAGTATACACACTCATCCTGTTTCTCTTAATGATAACAATGTCCTCCCAGGCTCTAAGACTGGAAAAGTTTAACTTTCTTTATATCTATCTTATCTTATCTTAACATACTCTATCATTCATCGTATCTTTTCATTCAGCCATTCCGTCACTGGGTTAGTAAACTAGGCATTGTGGCCTAATTTCCACTGAGGTGGCTTTGGGGTCTGTTCTTATGTGGTTCCAATATCTCTACACTAAGCAAGATTCTTCCATCCTCATGCTAGGATCACTGTGTCGGTTCCATTTAAGCTCCTAGATTCTAGCAGCAGCCCGACATTACACACTCCTACACATGACAGGCTCATCTTTCAGTGCCACCCTGCCAGGTCACTTTTCTGCTCAAAAAAATCTTCAGTGCCTTTTATCCTACCACAGAATTCAGCATCAATATCATCTGTATTACCTAAGACTATCCCACGGCCAAGTTTCACCACACCTATCCTGCTATTTACTTGGTATTCTCCAACATACACTCACCATTCCAGCTAAATCAATGTCTTTTGGGGAAAAAGATGTCAAATTCATTCATTTTTTAGACCTCCGTGGCTTTGCTCATCCTGTGTCATCATTTGGAATTCCTTTCATCTTGTCACTTCCTAACTCAATTCCAAATATCCTCCAATGTTCAGATCTTTTGTGAAGACTTCTTTTCCGTCGTGCCCTTTTGTTCTCCCACAAGTACAAAGCATCCAATGTCAAACAACTGTGGGTTTCATTGCAAATATTACAGACTGTTTATAACCAGGTCACTCCTTCATTGTTTTTCAGTGTCCTTTTCTCTTTTTTTTTAACCTAATTTCAAGAATTTGTATGTCACAAGTCATCTATCTGTATCATCTTTGGACAAATTCTAGAACATATTATCAAACAGGCAGCTTCCGCAGACTTGGAAAAAAGTGAAAAGATGCCATGAGGCTAACCTGATCCCAGCAAGAACAGGCCACAACAGAGGAGCTTGATTCTGTTTTGTTCTGGTATTTTACAAAGTTAAAATAGTAACATGGAGCATGTGCAATGCTCTAAAGAGTAGTAGCAAATTTCACGAAGAGTTTAACAAAGTCAATCCTTGCTTCAAATTTAAGGACAGTAATATGCTTGATGAGCTTTCTAGATTATCAGAATATCACACTCAAAGGATGTCAGCTTATATTGCTGTCACTCCAATAGGAGGGATCTAGTATGCTTTTGGGTCCATCCAAGGAACACTTTTTTCAATGCCAGGATGGTAATATTTATGACATGCTGTACTTGGGGAAATATACAACTGGGAGAAAAGAATAATATTGAATGACCACATAAAGTTGTAAAATTGTCTGAATGGGCTAGAAAGAGAAACAAAGATGACAGCATGACATTCAATAACAACGAATCTATAGATTTGACACAGGCCCACTCATCCAACATGACAAGTAGGGAATTCTTATCACAAAGTCTCTCTGATAGAAGCTGTTTTCTTATATTTATGATATTATACAAAATATTCAATATCCAAGAAAATGTTGAAATATATGATGTCAAAAAACCTTCTCAACTTTGAAATTATAATATTTAAGAACTCTACATATTTCTATGTTGCACCCCACCTAAATGAAATCAACAGCATGGTGTAAAAGCAAAAGCGTAGCATTGCAAGTCAGATAGTGATGAATTCCAATAATAGCTCTTCTACTTAGAAAGCGGGTAACTGCTATTTCTTTACTTACAAACTAGAAACTGTGCAAGAATGAGAATTGATATGGCTAATGCTTCACACATATGACCTACTCTGATGCTGTGCATTCATAATTATATCTCTTTCTCTATATCCTACCTAACTGCTCCTAACAGAGCACGAGGAACACAGCAGGATCTCAGTAAGAAATTACTTAGTTCTTTGATATTAAGGGATATCTTGGAGAGGTTACTTGCTCATTAGAAAAGCTTTGGAGAGTAAAAAAAGAATTAATAAGGGCAGAGAGTGATCAGTGGAAAGGCAGATAGGTGACAATGAAGAGATCACGGCAGATGCTGAGAATGGTGGAGACTCTTACCCACCAGGAATGAGGCCCGGCAGTAAGGCTGGATTGGTAGAATATGCCAGGTGACACAGAACTGAAAGAACTACTCAGTCAGCTTTTAATAAATGAGTGCCTTGTGACATTAAAATGATAGCCCAACCTTTATACCCTCTCTTTGGCATATTTTAAAAACATTAAACATGATTAGAATTTAGACATTTTTTTCTCTTTCTCTGATAGCAATGCCACAACAAATAGAAGTTAAAAGGAATGTTTCTTCTAGCAGTGACCAAATTATTTCATTCTCTTTTTTCTAATTTTCTTACAAAAGATTTATTGATATGAACCAGGTGCCCTGTTGTATCCAGGCATCCTCTCTAGCTGGCAGAGTTTGAAGTCCTATTTCACCAGTTCTATTCTTCCTTTTCTAACACTAACATATTTGACAGGAATATGAGTAGGTGGAAAACATAATGTTTCCAGTTGAAGTTCACTAGCAAGCCTCCAGGAGAGTCATTTTAGAGATTAAGGAAAGAACCATTTGGTCACATGAATTTGAATATGATTTATAGATTATTTCCAGAGACATACCATTGCTTATCTCTCAGACAGCTGTGAGAATAGACAGAAGTCACACAGGAGGTGTACAGCCCCTAGAAAGGGAAAAAATATTAAATCTTAAAGTGGCTGATGCAGCAATTAATATTTCAACCTTCCTGTGCAGGGAAAAAAAAGAGTAAGATTGCAGAGATGTTGGACTGCCATGAATATGTGATTTCTGACTTACGGGAGGAGAAATGCCTAATTATGTATTATAACCCTAAACCTCTCAGGTACTAATGGGCAATTTTAAAATGTTTTTAAAAAATCACTGAGACTAGAAATCTCAGTTTCTATCAAGGTTTCTAAGGCATAATTCCAGCAAATTCCTAAAAAATTAGAAAAAATAAACAATGTACACTCAAGAGTTCTGAAAAAACAGATTTTCATTTTTTAAATCTATCAACAAATGTTCAGTACAGTGTTTTGTAAGACCGGTTATCCACCCCTTTCACCTTCTAAATCCCACCTACTTTATATCCCACCCCCACCCCTGGGATTTTACTTTGCCATAGCTTTAGGCATAGGAAGCCAACAGGCAAAAGCAATGAAGTGTCTTACGCCTTCACCTCTCTGCTCCTGACTGGAGGTACTTCTGCAGTTCTAGAAATAAAGACTTTATGGGAGCTTGAGAAGTCAAAAGAAGTTTAAAAGAGAAAAGGCAAAGCCTTCTGGGTCTTTGAAGTAGATGGCAGAAGAAACCAAACACTGAAGAAGTTTTGTGTTTGGCCAAAGGGAACAAGTCATTTAAATAAAGCACAGGAAGCTTTAAACTCATCACCACCTCACTCCTGATACATACACTTTCTTGGGAATTCTGCTCTGTGTCACATTTCTAGCAAACAGACTCAGCACATGTATCCCTGATACAGGTGAAACATAAGTCCCAACCTACTAGATGTTAGATGTACCAAGTTTACATCCCCTAAAACTGAAGAATAAATTCCAAAGGACAACAGAGGTTAAGAGCTTTATTGAGAGATAGCTCCTGAGAGACAGGAGGGGTCCTGAGTGGGTTGCCACCAAGGTCCCGTGTCAGGAGTAATTTATACAGCAAAGTCATACCATGGGAACAACATGGGGCAAACTTTAACCAACCAATAAGATCACAGTATAGCTCCTTAGCTAATATTGATCCAATAAGGAAGTGGGACACTTAGCAAAGCTCTTGGCTAGCCATTAACCTGGGCTTATCTATGACCCATAAAACAGGAACAGTTTGGGGAAGGAATGGATCCAGATGTTCTGGTCCCCCGCCCTGGCATCTGAGGCAATCCTGGGCTTCATGAACTGGGTGGTATCAATTACAATGTAATCTCAAGTTTCTATTCATCCTTTAGGGAATTTGCAAGTCTAGTCATTCTGACTGTATTTGAAGGCCTTGCCCTCCCAGCTGTGGTCCAGGCACAGTTGTGATATGTTCTTATCTTCTGCAATGACTTCCCCAAGGGCTCATCCCTGTCTGCTTGCCTGCGTCTACTTTACTTAGTTGTCTATAATATCACCTCCTCATCTACTGTCATACTGATAGGAGGACAAAGTTGGCTTGTTTTTTTGTTTTGTTTGTTTGATTGTTTTGCTTATTTTACTCTTTTGTTTGACAACAAAGGAAGCCAGGTGGAACCAGAAATACTGAAGAACAGCTGTAATAGAAAATATTTAGGAGAAAATCAATAAAGTACCTGGAAAACACAGCCCAAAAGACAAACTATCAAAGCACTCCTTCCCAAGGGTATGACAGAGCCTTCCCAGCGGGCTCATCTTCATCAGGGCAGAGGGAACAATATTGTCAACCAGGCCTTTGCTCTTCCCCCAGGCTTACAGGGCCTAGGAGACGAGCAGCAGTATTTATTGCCCTGAGGATAAAGCAAGACAATTTCTATCTAGGAGTATAGGAGATGTGACTGGAAAGGAAGTTAGGGTAAGAAATAGGATAAGAAATGAGGGAAAAGTTTGAGTATATGACTCTAGACTTCCATATACAGTGTTAGACCAGGGAAAGAGGTGGTTAGAGAGCTTAATATCGTTTAGCAGTGATGGCAAATTATGTAGAGCTTTCAGTGATAACAAACAGCCCAGTGTAGCACTTGTGCCATAGGTTCACCACCACACCAACCCCAGGACAAAGTTCTACTACTTTTGAGATTATGGGAGGCCCCCCAACCTTCCTGCCTCTTCCTTGTTTATGAACCCTATGGTAATCCACCCATTCATTCACCTTTTTGGAGCTCTAATAGAGAGAGAGAGCTACTGGGGGAAAACAATTTTCAAAACAATAGAAAGGACTCCATACAAGCTACCTATATGAATCTAATCACTCACTTCTAATCAACATCTCAAGACATTTAAGAAAATCAACTGTCATTTTAAAAGACAGACTCAATGTGACATCAGAAGAAATAAAAATGATTGATGAAAGTAAAGATTTACTTATTTATATGGCAATTTTTGTCAAATAAAAATAATTGTCATTGCCCTCACTCACCTTAAATGGGTCTAGTTCCTTATGATGTTTGACTCTTTAACAAAGTCAAAAAAAGCCATGAAAAGTAAATGTTTTGAATCAATTCAGGCCATCCACACAGCCATGATAGCACAACTAGAGACACTCACAAAAGAGGCTTCCAAAAGTGGCAATTTCAGAATGGCTTCCAAAAGTGGCAAGAAAAATGGAATAATTGTGGTAATTGTCCTCAAAGCAAGGAAGATAATTTTGAGGAAGCTTAATGATAATGCAATTTTACTGTGCTTTTTTTTAAGTTAAACACCAAATTTACAAAAATACCAAACTCCTGCTTCAAAATAAGTAGGTGAGTAAAAAGACCATAATAGCTGCTATGAATAGGGTAATCAGAGCACAAGGACATTTCTTAGAGATTAAAAATATGATTATCAGTTTTGAAATATAATCAGTATATGGAATAGATTACTACAATGATGATAGAGAACAGTTTCCCTTGAAAGAAAAATAGAACATAGGAGGTTGTAGATGATAAGTGAGGAAGTCAATGTATATCTAAATCCAAGAAATAGAAATTAGGGAGAACAGATAAAAACAATTAAATAAATAATGGTGAAGGAAGAGTCCTAAAGGTAAAAGGATAATTGTTTATAATGAAAAGTCATCAAGTTAAAAGCAAAGTGAATAGAAATAACACAAATCTGAACAAATTTTGGTAAAATCTCAAAAATAATTAAAAAACAAATCAAGAGAAAGAAAGCTAACTAGAAAAAAAAATCAGAATGACATATTTTGAAAGCAAATAATTCTTTCAAAGTTCTGAGGGAAACATTTGAAATTTAAAATCTATACCCAGCCAAACTATCAATCAAAAGTGCAGTAAAGCTAAAGATATTTTTAAATTCAAAGTAAATCTAGGTACAAAGCTTTTAAAATGTTCTTCCTTATATTCCATACCAGAAATAAAAGGTCTTGATGAAAGGCTCCAGGAAAAAAAAACTGGAATATAAGAAAAAGCAATGAAGTAAGACAAAGATATTAAGAGAAATAATATCTGAGCATGATTCAAAACAAAGCAAGCTGCAAAGAAATTAAGAACAAAACCTTTGACTCCTGTGGTTTAAGATCTATTTTAGTGGTTCAGGATTATGGGTTATTCTCTCTGGATCCAGTCACTTTACTAGCGTGACTTCTATAACATTATTCTTTGGTTAATATGTAGAATTAACTGTTTTTTTTTGTTTTTTTTTTTTTTTTTTGTACCGGGGATTGAACTCAAAACCTCACGCTTGCCAGGCAGGCGCTTAAGCCACTGAGCTAAATCCCCGGCCCCAAATTAACTGATCTTAAAGCATAACAGAAGACAAGAGTAATGAAGGTATATATTTTTAAACTTAAAAACATAAAAATAAATGATAATCAAATCAAGAACAAAAAGGAAGTGTACAAATAATTTGTGTGTTATATAGTGGAAAATATAAGTCAACAACTAAAGAATGGAGAATTTATAAAGGTATAAACATAACCATTAGAATTTCTGAAAATAATAATGTAATAAGTAAAATCTTAGGAGGTAAGAAGGGTAGAGGAGATAAATGATATTGAAAATAGCCAAACGCCTAAAATTTCCATAAAAGAATGCCCAAATTATGATAAATAAAACCATAACATCCTATTGCTTAGAATTTTAATTACAGCTACCAATAATCTAAAAAAATGAAACTTGGATTTCAGAGGGATTAAATAGGGGTACAGGAGGGAAAAACAAATAAGGGAGAATTATACTTTATATTTTAGACTCGTGAGTAGTTTGAATTTTTTTTCTGTTCCTCATAAACAAGTTTTACTTTAGTTTTCAAATTTATATATAAAACTTTAAGGGAAAAATATTATATTCTTCCAGCCATCAAATGGTGAGCAGTGCTCCCAGAGTAAACTGAGTCATTGGGTATTAGGAATATAATACAGCAGCTGAAGCTGAGAACAAGGACAGAGGACCTAAGATTTGATAAATGATTTAGATACATAAAAGATTCACAGTATGGCCAAGCCAAGAGTAGTAATGCATGTAGCTTATTAATAAACACAAACAATTATTAATTCACTCATGCACTCATTTAGTCCATCCTTTATCTATTTATTCCCTCTGCCTTATTTCCCCCACTTATAAACCTTTTTCATTCATCATTCATTTATTCATTTGGTGTTTACTAAGAATATAAAGCAGGCGCTCTGCCTTCAAGAAGTTTAAAAATGTAGCTAAAGGTACAATAATAACTTAATACACTACCCCCTAAGGCCCCTTCTAAACCTTAAAAGATGACAATTCTCAGACACAGAAGAAATGGGGGACAGGGCTTTGTATGTGTATACTTTCCTGGGGACATTTTTAGGAGAGTTTCTGTAAGAGAAAGAGAGAAGTGGTCTGCGAAGGAATGCAGCCAGAGGGAAAGAAGAGTGACAGAAATAATGAATGAGGTAGATAAAGTAAGGTGAACCAGGAAGGAAAGAAAGAAAAAGAAGAGCTAGACCTGCATGGTGAGAAACTAGAACAGATAAATGAAAAACGACAGCAGAGAAAGTCATGGAGAGCTCAATTAATTAGTTATTGTCCATTTCCTTGAAAGATCTCTAACAAATCCGTCCTTGTCAGTGACAGGAAATCTTTCTGAATTCTTTGTAAAAGGATATTAATGGCCAGCCTAGTGCAAGCTTCAGCACCCTCCATCACAATGCTGCCATGCAGGCAAGTGGGAGGAGTTCCTGTAGGTCACACCAGGAGTGAGCCTCTCACCAGCAAAATTCCTCCAGCCCACAGACTGTCAACCTTCTCTCCTTGACTGCTACTTCTGACGCTGACATTTAATACCCTAAGGATATAGATGTTTGAAGGCTGGTTATTGTAACAAAGGAAGCCATCCAAACTGTACAAGACCAAATGGATCAGATAAAGCTGACATAGAGATAAATCTGTTTTACATCCATTCTTGCACAAGTTTTGCTAATCTATGTAGTTATAGCTTTCCTGCTGAAAAGAAAAAAAAAAAGTAGCCACCCCATGTCACCAAGTCCACATCGTTTCCTTGTTTTTAATCTCCAAGGTAAAATATTCTAGGCAAGGACCATTTTTATGCTGACTTTTGTGTGAACTCTATTAACATCAAATGACATAGAAAGTAAATGAGAAAGGTGGATGGAAGAGAGGAGGGAGAGGGAAAAAGAAAAGGGGAAAGAATTTCTTCTTGAGTGGCTATATAAGGCAGATTTTTTTAAATGAATGGATTCTGTTCCATCATTGAGGGAGGACTGCTTCTCTTCCAGTCAGTCAGACACCTACTCTTCATTAGCTAGTATTTATGCTGCCAGATTGGACTTTCATATGGAAGCCTGAAGCAGCAATGGTACAGATGGCGGGAGAACTCTCATGAGATTGATAACGATGAAGAAAGATGCCACATTAAGTCAGAAGGTGCCACTGTTAACATCCCAGCTTAGAAGAGAGTATTTCTAGCTAGCACTCCCCTCCAAGGGCTGTTTATCTTCTGGCTTCAACTAAAATTCATTCCCCTCCCCAGTAGCTCTCAGCCCCACCCTCTGGCTGGCAAGTCAGTGACACATTTGCTCTCCTCTCTTTTGTGTGTCAACTGATTTTTTCCATAGGTGCTTAACCTTTGCTTTCTAAAGGTGATTGAGACCCCAGCTGTGGAGGGAAACTGGGGAAAGAAGGGAGGGGGTAGAGGAAGAAGGCATTTTAGTCCACGTTTTCTTGAACAAAGGCACCACTATAAGAAGGTCTGTGCAGGAAACCTGAATAGTGTTTATTGTTTCTGGGCAGGCCTTCGTTGCATCTGCTGCCTTTCAAGACAAACACTGTGTTCATAAACCCAGAGCCCTGCCTCCAAAGCCTTCAAGAAAGGCCAGTCTCTGGGGTGCAAGACTGAGAGCTTGGCAAAGTCAACCCACTGGAGGATCTGCAGTGGGAAGCATTCCCTGCTGTCGTGGAAGAGAACAGCTCCTAACTCCCCCCTGGGAGGGAGGGCCCATGACTCATTTCTGCCTTCATTTGCTGTGGCTAAGCTAATTGGCTCTTCATTGAAGGAAAACACAGGTCCTCATCTATGAAGTTTGAGCTTTTCCACTGCAGAAAAATAAAACAATCCAATATATTGTGGGGAGGGAGAATATCACATCCTGATTTTTAGTCTGGTCCTGGCCACTTGTTTTAACTAGCCAATGACAGACTCTCTCCTTTGTACAAATTTGACATTTCCTCCTCTAACTCTTTCCTAATAAGCCCAGTTTGGGTCTCCAATTCTGTAGTTGTACAATCCAGTATGAGCAAAAATCCTGCTACATCAGTCTAGGAAATTCTCATCATCCTCCGTGTCTTTTCACCCTCACCTGCCTTCAGCAGGATTCTGTTGAATCAGTCTACTAAGAATGCTCCTTACTACTGTTTCCTTTTAAGAATTTTTCCATCCACAGACCTCCACCCTGATCCCTGGTTATAAATTCCCATTTGTCCTTGTTGAAATCAAAGTCAAGTCCAATCTTTTCCCCCTACTGCAAGTTCCCCACTGCACTGGCCTCTACATACAACCATGGCCCTTCTTGAAAATTCTGCCTTACTGTATTCAAGAAATGTCATAAATATCTTTTCCTTTCGTACCAGAAACAATTTTAGCTTTAAAGCAGGGAATGAACTCTCTGATTCCTCCTGACATCTCAGTCTCCCTGGATGCCAGTGCAGGAAATGAGGGTGGGTATAAGTTCTCAGTCCTTCAGTGCAATCAGATAAGGAAAATCTTTCTCTTGTTCAGTAACAGTCACCCAGAAACCAAAGCAACAAACAAAACATAATATAACAGGACTTGCAAATTTAGCAAGTTTGGAAAATTTGGCTGTTCTCACCCAACTTGAGTGATAGATTATCAGAGTCCATCCTAGAAAATGCAAGCTGGAAAACACAGAGAGTCCATGTCAAGGCTCCCTGAGCAGTAATCTCATAGTCATGTCAGTATGTAAGCATTTAATTAACTTTCCAAATTTACAGGAATTCCAATCAATTTAAGACACTCTAGGTCACTTCTGAACCAGACCAGCCCTCTTGGACATAGAATACCTACCACCTGAGACAGGTATTTGGAGAGTTTTAATTGAAAGAAATTTCTATCTTTATGTCTATATGATGTACCATCAGCATTTTCTCCCCCACAAAATATACACAGAGGGGCAACTAGTCCAAGTAACTAGTATATATCTGTAAATTACTGCACTGCTTCAAGGAACTTTTAAGGTCATTTTGTGTCTATGGATAAGTTAGATGGTATCATAAAACTTTTAGAGCTCATGTAGTCTTGGTACAGTAGATTTCTCCAATCAGTTAAGAGCGTGTGAGGTGCTACCCTTTTCTCCCCTTCTTTTGAATGTCCTTCAGTCCTAAGAAAGAATTACTCTCCTGGCAGTAATCAGGCTATGACTACATGTGAATTCAGGATGTCAGGTCCCAAAGTCTAGCACCTCCTCCCAGTTTCCTCCACTGAGAGAAGGGATTACTAAATATCATTAATTTTCTGACCTGGTTGCATTTCTGTTGTGGAGTCAAATCCCTTCCTACATCCTCTGTGTGCATTTCTTCTCGAAGCTTTGGTCTTCAGTGACCTTCTCATATGGTTTCATTAAATGCCCTCTCTGCCTTGGTAAATTACAGTACTTTGAAAGCCTTGGAGTTTAGCATATAAAAAAGCAAGCGCCTCTGTATACTACCCTGGGATAAGGTGTGATGAAAATCCCATACAAGCTGAACTGTACTTCCTAATCAAATGGGTGTAACAGATGGCTGCTGGAGCAAACCATCACAATGGAAATATCTGCAGTTCTCATGGTAACGGAATCTGCCAGGTCTGAGGGATTTGCTGTTTTTCAGGACATCTGAGCTGCAATCTCTTTCGAGCTGTCTAGCAGTCTCCGTCTCACTCTCTCTCACTCTCTCAGCATGATGGAGATAGAGTTGAAAGGTGGAGTCCGATTTTGCATTCCAGCTGTGATTAAAGACACAGGCACACATCCTGGGAGATAATGTGCTGCATATTCATTATGCTATCTAGAACCTCTTTAGCTACTGGGACATGACTGTCACACAATTACAAGATGCCTTCTTCAGTAGAAAGAGGGGTTAGAAGGAAGAAGATCAGAGAATGACAGCCAGGAAGAATATGAGGAATTAAGATGCATGAGACATACCTTGTAATAAAGATATGGAGCAATATTAAAACTAGCAGTTGTTTTCATTTCATGGCAACATGTCAAGATGACTTAACATAGCAGGATAAAACATCTGGCCTGGGGAAAAAATGCATGATGTCGAATTTCCACATCATAATGTAGACTATGTGGAAGAAAAACAACAGATAAGCAACTGTGTATGCTCCCAGTAAGTGAAAGCATGTGGAAGATTCCTTTATACTCCACAATCAGAAAGGAGATCCATCTCAGAAGGTAGAGGTTAGTATATAGACACTGAGCTTTCATTATAAATCTAAGGTTTGGGTTTAAACCCACAGGACCACATTGGAAAAGAGAATTTTTTTTCATTATTTTTTCCTTGTGCTATTCATAACCTTCTGATTTTACAGCAGTGCTCAGAAAGAGGGAAATAATCAGTCACAATTCTATTTTATTAAAGTATTTTCCTCCAAATCCCAATCGATTTAAAGAAATAAGGAAAAGTATACTGCCTTCTTTGCTATAGTACCTGCCAGCAAACACACACACACACACACACACACACACACACACACACAGCGTTGATTCACAGCTGCCTGGTCCCTTGAGTCTTTGAGCTTGAAGATCAGACAACATATAAGAATTCAGCCATGACTCAAAATGGAAACAAAGACAACCATTCTTAGCAAACCCGGCAATGTGAAATGAAAAACTACAGGCTGCAGGCTGAAGCCCCCTAGCACGCTTACCCACCCCATTGTCCTTGAGGGCACTACTGTTAAATACATATGACAGCCAAAGAGATGAGGAGAATAGTTTCCAGAAAGCAATGATTGGATCTCCCTTTTCATGAGGTAGAATAGGCAGGACTATGTAAGCCGGTAAAGTAGCACTTGAGAACAGGCCCTGGGAGGCAGCATTGTCTCCCCCTCATATGGTGCCCGAAGAACATATTATATTATATAACCTTTACCCAAGTCTGCCCTGCTTTGACTGGGACCCTCTTCCTTTAGAAGCCTGCAAATAACAACTTGTGGATGACAATCTCCTTCTTAACAAGCCGGATTAGTTAGTTTAAAGCAATGAACTGAGGCCATTTGTGCAGATGCTAATCAAAAAGGAGAAAGGGAAAAAATCATAAAAGATCCATGTGCCTCTGCCTCTTGTAAGTCCAATATAGACAAAGAGGAGCGTGTCCCAGGGCCACATCTGTGAGCTGACCCCTAAGCCACACAAAGGTCTTTGGTACTGAAGAGTTAGAAAAGGAGGGAAGGAGGTTTGTTTGAGGCCAGTGGCAGGCAACAGTGGCTCTCTAAGGGCAGCTAACAGACGACCCCTGAAGCTGTTTCTTTCTCGGAAATTGTTCTTTATTTGTCTCTTGTGAGGTCTTCTTTTTTTTTTCACAGACACTTCCTACCTCCTAGCACAAAGCTTGGCACATAGTATTCATTAAATATTTAGTAGATGGAAGGATGATGCTTAGAGAAATACTTAAGATTACGAAGTGTCAAAATACCAAAAACAAACCCTGCACATGTGTGCTGTCCCCCTTTTCCTCTCCACATCAAGAATAAAAACAAAATTGCATTAAACACAACAGTCAGCACATTTGGAAAGATACTCTATGTCTTCAGAGATCAATGGCCAGATTGATTATTAACATTGGACCATGACTGGGACTTTGAAATACACACATATAAAGGAAAGCTACTCAGCTGATGATTCAAGCATAGAATATTGCAGAAAATTTAAAACCATTTAAAAAACTGTTTTTCATTTCATCAGCTACTCTGAAAGGCCACTTCTTTCTACACCAAAACTAGGAAACTAACACATGAGGGATGAAATGTTCTGTTTTCTTCAAAACATCCCTTTAAAACAACATAATATACCTTCTGCTACACAGAGTCTGAAAGTATAATCAGCATGAGACAGAAAAGCAAATTTCTAAAGAAAACACTAGTACACACACACACACACACACCACTGTTTCTACTGGCTTCCTAAATTTTAAATGCTTTCACAGTACATGTTGTTTTAAGAATTTTCTAAGCCAAATATTTGCTGGAATGCTAACCTCCTAACAAGCTCAGAACATCCTATGGAGATAATTGAGTTAGAAGACATTCAACTGTCCTACAAGTTTGAGAAGGGTAAATTTGAGAATGGGAAGGAGTCTTAAAGAGCAAAACATGAAAGCTGCTTCTCTAAGCCACACTCATCTTTAACACTCAAAACAAAAGATATTTTTATACAAGAAATTCATAATCAACCTCAAACAGATACACACAGAGCTTTAGAGTGGTCCTTCTATAATTTATACAGATTTCAAATTAAAGGATTAATTTTGTCACATATATTCAGCCCATATATTTTTATTTTTTATTTTGAGAAGAATAAAACCAAATGAGAAAGAAAACAGAATGGGGTCATTCAAAACATAAGGATGGACATAGTACATGATTTAAAACCACAATAGAAGGTGATTACAATGGTTACTATGATGTCTCTTGTTATCTTCAATAGAATTGCCTATATTATCAGGCATAGTAAAATTGAACATAGTAAAGAACAATGTCAATAAAAACAAAGCATTGGAGACACTATAGGACTTCAAAAGAGGTTGAGAGCGAAACCAGAATGGGTATCCTAGTGAATCTTATCATCTTCAGAGTAGTTGCCTATACTCTCAGACTTGATACTATCAAACCTAACACATTCAAAAAAAAATCAGTCAAGACAAAACAGCGACCTAACAAACCAGACTTAAATAAGATCACTCATAATAAGAGAGTGTAAGTAGTACAAGGCTTCAGATTAAGTTAATAGGAAATTAAAAATTGTTACTGTAGTGTATCCTGCTATTTTTGGAATAGCTGTCTGTGGGGCCAGGGATTTAGCTCAGTGGCTTAAGCACCTGCCTGGCAAGCACGAGGTCATGAGTTCGATCCCCAGTACCAAAAAAAAAAAAAAAAAAAGACAGGGGAATAGCTGTCTGTGCCCTCAAATCTAGTATGAGACATACCTTGCATGAGTAGTATGAGTAGACAGACTGGAACAGAAAATAACCAAACTAAACAGAGCAATGAGAACAATGTGGGTTTTAAATCATGATATAAGATTAACAATGTCCTCTGCCTTCCCTCTTAGACAGTTCCTCCCCCCTTACTTTCACAGGGTGCATTGTACATTTTGGATTCCACTAACTCCTTTAGTTTATAGATTAGGGAGGCAACACACTATTTACCTAAGTGGTTCTGAACATTTTTAACCCTGAGCTTGACCTTAAGTTGTATTCCTTTATCTATAAAAGCCTCAAGGTTTTCCTTCCTTATACCTGAGTAGTTCTCCACTGCACAAATGTGTCATGTCTTTCCAACCTATCTGCAGTTGCTGGGCAAGCTACCCCTATTTCTCTCTGATTCCCTGTCACATAGAGCATTATTTTCTCATCTTTGACTTTTGGTCCATAAACCCTCCTTCAGGTTAATTATACTTCCTATATAGAGCATCTTGATGGACCCTATCTCTTGATGTACTCTGCCTGTATTTCTTTTTGTTAGTGTATCAAGGCCATCTGTTAGTGATTATAGCCAACCTTCTCTGTGTCATTTCTGCTATGCCATTGGTTGTCTACTTTTCTCCTTTTTTCCACTGTCTGCCTTGTTCAGTGAGGCTTCTCTGCCATTGTTCCTGGAATCCCGGTGATTTTTTTCTCTCTCTCTAGAATGTCCTTCAGTATTTTTTGTAGGGTTGGATTGATGGTCACAAACTCCCCCAGTTCCTCTTTGTTATGGAAGCATCTTGTTTCCCCATTAATTTTGAGAGGTAGTTTTGCAGGGTACATCAATCTGGGTTGGAGATTATTTTCTTTCAGGGCTTGGAATACTTTGCTCCAAGCTTTTCTTGATTTGATGGTTTGTGTCGAGAAGTCTGTCATGATTCTGATGGGTTTTCCTTTATAGGTGATCTGTTTCTTTTCTCTGACAGCTTTTAATATTCTGTTCTTGTGTTGAATTTCTGGGATCTTGATTATTATATGCCTGCATGTAGATCTATTTTGGTTGTAGCTGGCTGGAGTTCTGTATGCCTCATATATCTGAATATCATTTCCTTTTCCTATGCTTGGGAAGTTTTCCTTAATTATTTCTGTGAATTGCCTTTTATTTCCTTGGTGTTTACCCTTGCTTCTTCACTCACATTTTTTACTCTTAAGTTATAGATTCTCTTGTCATCTTCTAGCCTTTGTATTGTTAGTTCCTGGTTCCTTGTTATCTTTAAGAGATCTTTCCTTTCATGATCCCACATTGCTAACCTGTCTTCAAGTTTTGATAGTCTATATTTAGTTTCTTTTAAGCAGTTTTACCAGCTTGCAATGGAGTTTTTAATTTCCTGGTAGTCTCTTTGAATCTATTTCATGCATTCTAGATTGTTTTTATATTCTTCATCAAAGTTTTCCTTTCTTTTTCTATGCTTTTCCATCCTTCCATCTGTGTCTTCTTAAGAGGTGCTTTGCATTTCTTTTATTAATCTTCTTATATCTTGCTTTACTTGTATTAGTATTTCTGTTTTGAGTTCTTCTATATTATCACAAAGATATTTCTTTATGTCAGATGATGTTGCTTCCGAGCTGTAGCTTGCTGCCCTCGATCTCTTCTGTACTTAACTCTCCTGGACCAATATTGTTTGGAGGCTAAAGACTTCCTTTTCTTTCTTTCTCTTGTCATGTTTCTAGTTTCTTCAAGACAAGTGTATAGTGGAGGTCCCAGACCCTTTCTCTATTGGTTACAATTACCCTGAATCATGCTGGATAGGGATTGCTGCCCTCTCCAGTGTGCTATTGACCCCTGAGGTACAAGCAGGGGTGGTGCAGGCTGGTCCCTACCCTCCAAGCCAGTCAACCACCAGGGGTCTTCACCACATTAGTTTGTGCAGTGGGGACAGAACTGGTTTGGGACAGCTTCAGGAGAAACTTCATCCCTGGCTACTGGATCTTGCATAGCAGCAGGACCCTTGTGCAGTTCCCACCAATCTACTCTGTGCTAAGGGTGGCCAACTGAAGCCACTACAGTTCCAGATTTAGGCCCATTGTGCCCAACTCCAAAATGTCTCCCAGCCAATCACCCCTTCCCATGGAAGGATCAAACTCCACACACTCACCACAGGCCAGTGCAGATCTCCATGCCAGCTCCATTCTCTGTTGGGACATGTCCCCCTGCTGAGGTCCTTAGGCTCACCAATCCCCGACTTCACTGCGACTGTGCATCCTTGGAATCCACCGGAACCTCACACACCATGAGACTGGTTCCAGTGAGAGCGCGTCTGGCTACAGCCTTGCATCCATGTTTTTCTTTCCCTTTTCTTTTTCTTTTTCTTTTTCTTTTTTTTTCCTCCACCTTAGTTTCTTCCTGGGCTGTGAGAATCCCTCTCCTTTCACCTAGTCTTCTCCATGATGTTAAATTCTAGCTTCTGAGCTGTTTCTCTCAGAGAGGCTCTTTACCTTGCTATTTATTGATCCATCATCTTTCCAGCTCCTCCTCAGCCCATATCATTTCTAAGTCACAGAGATTACTGTCAATGATTTTCCCATTCCTTCATGTTCCTGCCACCTAGAGCTGATGGACAGGAATTTTTGAACGTAGTGTTGCTGCTCCCAGTAAGTTTTAGGATCAAGATGGCTTCAGACTTCATCTAATTCACTAGGGTGTTCAAAGCCCATAAAAGACATCAGACCTGTTCTTTCAAAAGATTTTTCTTATATCCAACCTTCCCTAAAACAACAGATCCAAAGAACTGAACGGGAATGCTCTGTTCCAATTGAGTCCATCTAACTTGAGAGAAACATACTACACAACACAAACTTACAAGGTGCTAAAGGCCTACAAAAATGGGTCAGTATTATCTTGCCCTCAAAGAGGTTACAGTCAAGTTGCAATGGTTAAAACAAGATTACCAGTGGTTATGAGATAAAGCTGGACAAGATAACAACACAAAACAAATATGCTCCAAGTGCTATGCAGAATCAAAGACTAGTTCACAAATACTCTATGAAAATGTAAAATCTGATGAACTTTGAAATGTTATGTGTAAGATAGCACAACACTGAGCATGTGATGACAATTCTAAATGTAAGAAATGACATAAACACTGAGGCAGGAAAGTGTTTGTACCATCTTGGGCATAGCCAAGAGGCTTGTTCAGCTGAGAAGAAGAAAGTAGAGAGAAAAGCTGCTGTAGTCATATTAGAGGAAATGGTGCTTCAACCCTTGAACATTTGAGCACCATTGCCACTATCAAACAAAGAAGTTTCATAACTAGAAAGTGTATCTTTACTAAGTTCCCAAGTCACCCAGTTTTGTGATATTTCCAAGGATGCCCCAGGCAAGTAATAGTCCTAAGGTTGCATTACCAACAGGAAATCCTGAAGGGAGATATAATTTGCATGAAGTACCCATTTACCTTCTAAAAGTGTGACCCTTAGAGAGTCAAAACATCAAGTTTTAAAACCTTTCCTGTTCTGTATGTTTTTTGGAAATAAATAAACCTTTCTATTTCAATATTTGGCATAGTGACAAGACCTAAGAGGAACTAGAGAGATAATTAATAAGGGCAGGAGGGGAAAGTGCAATTAAAAATGGCAAAGACTACTCTGTAAATAAGTGCTTCATACTGAGAAAGATTATTACTGTAATCTCCAGCTTCAAACTGAAATCAAATTACTCTGAATGGATAATTTGAACTTTGCAGTGGGGAGCAGGCAGAGCCATAATGGTTCCTAGACTCTAAATTATGGGAAAAGCAAAATTTTGTACTAGTTGGCATCACTGTCTATCTGCTCCATTTGTAATGCTGTCCCTCAGTTTTTGCTAACCTGAAGTTAGATTAAGGATACTTCAAAAGAATATTCTTTTCTAGGGAACTTCAAAACAAAACCAAAAAAATCCTCCTAGGCAACAAGAAAGGCAAATTCCCTTTACCTGAATAAGGTCCCTTGTTGAAAATAAAATCTCAGTGGAACAAATAAGAAAGATGTAGTCCCACTAGAGCTAGAGATTCCAGAGCCCCCTGGCCCAGTTCACAGAGCCCACATAAAGTACGAGGGTTTCCTGTCCAAAAAGCTGTCCATGTGCTTCTCACTCATAGGAGAACTTCTGGTTTCTGCCTTTTTCAATGGAATGATTCAAAACTAAATCATTTCCTGCAATTTAATTTCATCACTGAATGCAAAGTATAGAAAGATTAGGTCACAGGGACATGGCTCTATCTCCAGAAAGCAACAATACCCCCTGCTTTGCTATAAGTGAATATTTAATTGGACACAGTAGGTTTTATTTATTGTTGCAACATGAAAATAAGTTATTTTAAAAATAACAGAAGACCACTGCCAGCTCAGTGGTATAACGGTCAGAGAAGAGCTTAATTCCAATTATTTCTTGAGATAGAATTGCTCACATAAACTTCAGATAGTTCTGAATAGCATCAGTATTTTATAATCACCATCATCATCATCACCATCATCATCACTCTGTCCTATATTTTTCTAGTAATGTTAGAGAGGTACAATAACTAGAGAGGAATACTAGAAACTGCCTAAGATCTCTTTAAGTTAAAGAGGTCCAGTGAAATAAAAATAAGATGAGTAGTTCCTGATCATTCCTGCCCAGAATACTTGCCTTAACTATATTTAAACCTAAGTTCAGCAAATTATACCCCCATCCAAATCTAGTGCTTGACCGTGTTTGTAAATAAAGCTTTATTAGAACAGAGTTACTCTCATTTATATATGTATTATCTACATAATATATAATAATATAATATCTGCTTTTCAATAAATTACAGAGTTGAATAGTTAAAGGTGAAGATCATGTGGCCTACAAAGTTTAAAATGTTAATTCAATTTATCAATCCCTTCTTTAAATTATCATCATATTTAGCACTATTATCCCTTCCATTTCCATAAAACATGGAGAGTCTGAGTGTATTAACACATATTAACACATTGAATGACATCTTTATTGTACATAAAGGAGAGGGACATCTCCAACCAGTTTCACTCCATTGGAGATTTGGAATTGGCATGGTGTATCACAGGATGCTCAGAGTAAGGCTATCACCTTATGTGTAGAGGGACAGTCAGTTCCTGGTTGTCAGAAAGAATGACAGGCCTTGTGCCTGACCCAGGGACTCAAATGGTTCATTAGGAAATGACAGTGAGAAAAGATGGCGGACCGGTAGATAGCAGGAGAGGGACCCTCTCTGAGAGAGACAGCTCAAATGCCAGAATAAAACACCCTGGAGAGACCCAAACAGAGAGAGATGGACTCTCACAACCCATGAGGAAACTAAAGAGCAAAAAACTGCTTGAATATGAGGTCCTGGGACTACCATCAGTGAAGCTAAGATCAGCGAGCACGGTGCCCTCCTCGAGCCACCTGAATCCCTGCCAGAGACCTGACAAAGCGATCTGCACTGAAGTGACTGGCTTGACCCATGGCAGCATGGAGCTGAACAGCCCTGCATGTGGCTCACCCGGACCAGTCCTGCACTCGACCCACCCAGACGCACCATGAATTTGCACCACAACCGCACTGAAGTCAGAGGTCGAGGAGCCCAGCAGTTTTCAGGGACCGGCATCAACACGCGGTGAGTGATGGGAATAAGACCCTCCCATGGGAAAGGGGAAACCAACTGGATGACATGTTGGATTTGGGCAGGAGAGCCCTAACTCCAAAAGGAAGTGGCTTCAGTTGGTTGCTTCCCTCGTAGAGCGGATTGGTGGAATCTGCTTGGACTATGCCATGCCCCTGGCCGGGACCCAGTGAGTCGCTACAAATTAATTCCCTGAGATTGGCACACACTGACCCAGTGAAGGCCTGCAAAGGATGACTGGCCCAGAGGGGAGGAGCCAGCGCACACTGCCTGTACATGAACTTTAATCTCTGATAGCCTATTGAAGAGGACAAAAGCTCCTAGCCTGCGCCCTCTAGAGAGCCTTAACCAACAAGAAAAGGGGCTAGGAATTACACTGTACACTTGTATGGAAGGAACCAAAAACATGATGAAAGGGAGAAATAAGAAAAAAAACCCAGCCCCCAACCCTGAGAACATTGATCCAGGAGAGGTACATACAAAAGAGACTGAGGGCAGCAAACATGCAACATCAAACACAGCATTAGCAGACATAAAGAGATATCTTTAGGACCTCGTAAGCAGGATAAAAACTGAAATATTAATTCAAATTAAACAAGAGATAAGTAGATTAATAAAAGAAAGCCTGGGCACCTCTCAAGAAGACACAGACAGAAGAATGGAGGAACACAAAAGGGGAGAAAAATTTAATGAAGAATACAGAATAAACCTAGAATTCATGAAGCAGATTCAAAGAGATTATCAGGAAACTAAAGACTCCATAGAAAGCTGGCAAAACTGCTTGAAAGAAACCAAAGATAGACTATGAAAAATTGAACACAGGCTTGCAATGTGTGATCATGAAAGGGAAGATCTCTTAAAAATAACAAGGGAGCAGGCAGTAAAGATACAAAGACTGGAAGACAACAAGAGGATCTATAACTTAAGAGTAAAGTATGTGAATGAAGAAGCAGGAATCAAAACAAAGGAATTACAAAGGCTATTCACAGAAATTATTAAGGAAAATTTCCCAAGCATAGAAAAAGGAAATAATATGCAGATGTAAGAAGCATACAGAACTCCAGCCACCTACAACCCAAACAGAGCTACACCTAGACACATAATAATCAAGATCCCAGAAATTCAATATAAGAACAGAATATTAAAAGCCATCAGAGAAAAGAAACAGATCACCTATAAAGGAAAACCCATCAAAATCACAGCAGACTTCTCAACACAGACCATCAGGTCAAGTAGAGCTTGGAGTGAAGTAATTCAAGCCCTGAAGGAGAACAATCTCCAGCCCAGATTGATGTATCCTACAAAACTCTCTCTAGAAATTAATGGAGAAACAAGATGCTTCCATGACAAAGAGGCACTTGGAGAATTTGTGACCACCAGTCCAACCCTACAAAAAATACTGAAGGACATTCTAGGGAAAGAGAACAAGAATACAAGCATTTCAGGAACAGCAGCAGAGAGGCCTCAGTGAACAGGGCAGATAGTGGAGTGGAACAGAAAAATAGACAACCAATGGCAGAAAAACAGAATAGCAGAAATAAGGCAGAGAAGATTGGCTGTAGTCTCTAGTATAGATGGACTTGAAATATTAACAGAGAGAAACACAGGTAGAGTAGATCAGGAGATAGGGTCCATTGAGATGCTCTATATAGGGAGGCAGTGGGACCCAAAACAAGCAGTGCACCCCATGGGAGTGAAAGGGGAGGAATTGTCTAAAAAAGGGAGGCAGAGGACATTGTTAATTGGTTAACAGGGTTAAAAATTTACATTATTCTCATCACTCTGCTTGGATGGATTACATGCTGCTCCAGTTTGTCTACTTATGTTAGACTTGAGGACATGGTCAGCTATCCCAAAAATAAGAGGACATATTATGGTAATCATCCCTAATTTCCTATCAACTTAATCTGAAGCCCTTTATAACTTATACTGCCTTATTATGACTGATCTTATTTGAATCTGGTTTGTTAGATTGCTACTTTATATTGACTGATTTTATTTAAATGTGTTATGATTGATAGCATCAAGTCTAAGAGTATAGGCAACTACACAAAGATGACACGATTCACTAAGATACCCACTCTGGTTTGATTATTACTTGCTTTTTAAGTCTCACAAGTCTCCAATGCTTTGTTTTTATTAATGTTGTTATATACTGCTGAGACATCATGGTAACCACTGTAGGTCACCTAGTATTGCGGTTTTATGTGACTTTTTTGCCTCATGCTTTTCTAGGAATTGTTTTGTTTTATCTTGCTTTGTTTTGTTTTTACCTCTAATACAGAAATGATAGATATACATGCAGAGACACATGCATGTGTAGAGCTTATAAACAGTTTATAAGAACCAACTATATAACACATGTTGAAATGAACAACTACTTTGAAGAAAAAGAGACACTACAATACCCAGTGCTGATTCCATAATGTCATGATGTGAAATCCAGCAAAACTATCACTTTTTGTTCAAAGTGATTTTAGCTGGCTTTGCCTTGTTTAAATTCAACACATATGAAGGTATGGACAGCTGTTTTGAGGAGAATGAGAGATACTATGACAGCCATTCTTGGCTTCCCTAATGTCTGGTCTTGAAGACCTGAAATGCCCTCCTCGTCCTGCTCAGATCAATTCCATACTAGGTTGTTTCATGTGAATTCCCTGTATGTAACAATATGGACAACTATTTGGAAGAAAACAAGAGTCAATATGATAGAGAGTGAATATCTCCAGTTGTCTAGCTTTGAAATTTATGTCTCTTACATTGCTTTCTTGTGATCTGCTTTGTTCTGTTTTGTTGTGTTTAATTTTACCCTTTTGATATAATTGCATGTATATTTGCATGGGTAAGATGGATGGCCACATTGCTGTTTTTGTCAGATCATGGAGCAGAACTGTTAACAGTCTCACTGTTTAAATGTCTACTTTACATGTTTTAACTTTGTAATTTGAACAACTACTTCCAAGAAGTCAGTATGTAATTTGTCAAGTAATAATTTCTTAGGATTTTTTGTTGTTGTTTTTTCCTTTTTTCCTTGGAATTCTGTATTGGAGCTACCCTTTATTCTGTTTTGTTTTGTTTTGTTTTTTCTCTTTAAATAAAATTTAAAAAAAAAAAGGAAATGACAGTGAGCACTGTTAAACCTGGAAATTGCTTATTAAAACACCTTGTGTGCAATACATTTATAACTATACACATTCTCATCCATCTGGAAAGCAAAGATATAAGTGGATAAACATCAAAGTTGAAAATTAACTTAATGTGACTCTTGGACACTGCAAGCACAGATAGTATACTGGAAATAACTTAAGCCTAGCCTCATGCCTGAGTTCAAATTCAGAAACCCATAATCTGTGTGTCATCAGACAAATTTCTTACACTCCCTTAAGACTCAATTGATTCAACTGCAGAATGGAGTTACTAATAGATAATTTTAAGGGTTGTCTCAGGAACTAAGTGAGGTAATTCCTGAATAGTATGCAGTATATGCTCAAAAAATGGTAATGGTAATGACTATTAGTGCGTTGTGTTTGGCTTCATTCAAGAAGGAATGGGAGGTCCTTCTTAAGAAAGACTAATTCATATGTCCTTAATAAACAGTGATAATACTTGCCATGTGATCTAATTTTGTATTCAATACACTTTTAATACTGTACTTTTAAAAATTATAGCTTGTATATTTAAAACATTTCTAGTCCCAAAGCTTTTTCAAATAAACAGAACATCTCTGTGTGTCAAAAATAATGTAACGGCCAGGAATTTTCCCATTTCACAGAAAGTAAAGTTATACCTAAAGTCTTGCAAGGCCTACATCTGGCTCTAAAACCTTATTGTTCAGAGCACTTAGTATTACCCTGAACTTTATGTACTGATATTTTAGAAGTCCCTACAACCTGAGGAAAGAGGAGATCCCAATCAGAAGCTACCATAGAAAGAATAAGGGTAGAAGATCTGGAGGGAAAAAGCGAGGTACTCAAGAAAGCAAACATGTAACAGAAGGATGATGCTTCAGAATTCAGACAAATGCAGTGTGCCTTTAAAAGGGGCCAACCCTACACTTCTATATTGCTTACTATCTGAAGCTAAGCCAGAGGGATGTGCATAGTGAGATCTTTGTCTCATTTCAGGAAGGATACAGGATAAAGATTCTGTGCCAGTAATCTTCCTTGGATTAATGGTTTCTCTTTTATCTGCAGTATTTCTGTTCAGATGTCTTTTCTCTGAATGAGTCAGAGGAATGCAAATGCTGGATGAAGTCCGCCTGAAATATTTAAATCTAGTTTTGCAATGTTTTGCAGGTTTGGAAGGGGAAAATTACACACACGCACGCACACACACACACACACACACACACACTGAAGAAATGACAGATAAGAATTACAGATACATCAACCAGCTATACAAAAATGTGGAATTTCAATTTGACAACAAACTCATTATTCTTTTTCCATTTCTTTGTTTTTCCAGATCAACATTTAGATGCTTGGTGTGAATTCAAAGAATCTGCAACATTCTTTTGTGGGACTCAGAATCTCATCAAGAATGTATCTGACTACACGAGAAGCAAATTTTATTTTGATTCCCAAATGACGCATTTTTCACTGTGCAATGAGCACCTCCCTCTACGCCCTGCTAGAGAGAAGGTGAAACAAGTTGGGCAGTCGTCATGATTTGTGTTTATTTTCCTGATTCTTCCTTTTACGGATATACTCTGAACCCTTTATTGTCATGTTCAGTCCTAGACTTGCAAGCAGTGTCTCACTATTGTGGCTAAGTGGGCTTCCTCTAAAAGGAAACCTGAATGGCATTAATATTCAAATCCTCCAGCTAGGTCTGCAGTGGCCTGATGGAGCTTACACAGAGCTGTGCTGCAAGGGAACAAATCTTGGGAAATACAGCTGAGTAAATTGGGATTTAGCTTCCATCCCCATGTGCAGTACTTAACATGAAACCCATATAATGAAAGGTCTCTTCCAAAGGCTTTTATTGCTACAAGAAAGAGTTCCTACAATGTGAACCCAAGGACAGAAGGAGGCTTTCTTATTTTCCTTTCCACATCATGTGAAAGAATAATCTCATGCCTTCAGGACAAAAGCTTCTTTAAACAACAAAGTGAAATGCTTTCAATGTCCATGAACATCTCCCAACATCAATGAGATTGTTGTTCACAGATGAAAAAGGGGGAAAAAATGTTGAGCATGAACAATTGGTCAATACGACATTACCCTCAAAAACCAGAAAGCCAGAATTTGAAATGTGAAACATCTCTCACTCCTATTAAATTAGGATTGATGAGTTCTCAGGCATGTTCAACATCCTTTGACTTTCTTTAATAATTTATAACCCTTCTTCCTGCTGTGGTTTCTGAATTTTTCCAAATGCACACCTAAATTAAGGCTGGTGAAGGCTTAGCACAAGAGCATGAAATCATACTTCTTTTTCCTAAAATCTTTTCACAAATTAGTCCTAGAAAATTTGTTTGGCATTCACCAACACCTAGAATGATCCAGTGCTGGCTGGATACTGAGGCACAGTGATGAGTGAGACACCACCCTTGCTCTCAGAAAACTAACATCTTGTAGAGGGGAGAAATAAAAACAATACCTAAAATACAATATAGTAAGTGCAAACAAAGTGATCATTGCAAAAGAGAGACCACCCAGGAACTCTGGTATCAATAAAAAATAGCCATTTGAGTTGAACCTTAAACAGATTAACCATTGCAGAAACAGGCAAAAAAAAAAAAAAAAAAAGACCTAAGTTGGAAAATCTCTAGACAATATAATAAATACACTATAAAATACAGTTACCTGTAGGAACACAAAAATATGTCACCTTTACCAGGTCATATTTGTTCACTTTCTATCATCCATACTCTCTATTGCTCAAAAATTGATTTATATCATACCAGGGCCTATCTTGGAGGGTTACACATAAAAAAGCTTAGACTTCAGTCTCCCTGCATTAGATTTTAGTGGTCTTGTCCTCTGCCTGGCAGTCATTTCAGCAACTCAGTTCCTTTCCAGAAAACCACTCAAAGAATAACATTCTCCATGTTTTTGGCAGCTGCAGTCATTGGACACAGGTCCCTCTTGGACAGATTCCATTCAGTCTGTAGTCATCTAAATGAGAAAATGAAGCACAGCAGAGAACCCAGGCCACAGAGGGAAAGGTTTATCTGGTGCCAGAGCACAAACAAGACTGAAAAACAACTACCCTTTACATTTTCTTGGAAGGGCTCTGTCATTCTTTGTGTGCTCTCTAGAACTGTAGAATCCCAATTTGAGGGGTACAAGGTACCCACTGAGTGCTCTGAGGGAGTTAAAATGTGGTGCACCAAAATACTTTTGCTCTTTCACACCAGAATTTAAACGATCATCTATACTACCAGGAAAGTTTTCTTATATCTGTAAACACATCCGAGTCCACCAAATTCATGTTCTTTGGATAAAGTTATATGTTACCAGGAAGGATTTATAGGATGCTTATTTAAATGAGATGGAGACTTATTTACTCATATTGAAGTTCTACCATCACACAGTGTAAAAAATGACTTAAATCTTTTCATGCATCAGATAAGATAATCCTGCTAGTTAGTGCTGACAGTATTAAAACCAATGATGGAGGAACCTGCACTTGTTGGTGTCATATTAGTTGTCATTGTGTGTGATAAAAATGCATTTCCTTCTTCAGCATACTTACCTTTCAAATTTGTAATCCCTAATAGTGCCCATGTCCCTAAAAAAAAGGAAGAAAGAAAGAAAAGGAAGCATGTGCATAAACATGTGGTGGGGGGAGAGAAAGAGCAGGAAAAGAAAGGAAGAGAAAAGAGAATGGAAAGAGGAAAGGAAGGAAGAAAGGAAAGAATGAACAGAGGGAGGGAGGGAAAAAGAAACAAGCAATAGAATCATAGAGAAAAAGAGAGTTACTCTGGATAATTGGCAGTTGTTTTGGATGATTCTTCCTGAATATCAAGCAGGGTGTATTCGTAACATCATGGAAAAGACTAGTTTTTGTACCAGATCAAGAAACCTGCAATGTTTCCAAGCTCCACCCAGAATTTTCATGCAAGACAGCCCAGAATCTCTTGCTTAAAGCTTACGGGCTCAATTTAAACTAAATATTCAAGGAAATGTCTCATCTGAACAGGATATCATTTTTCATATTAAAGAAGCAAACTGATCTTGGAGCATAAATGTTATTATTCACAGTCACAAAGGAAAGTAGCATTTTCTTTCTCTTCTTGCACAGGGAAGGAAGGAGGCCCTTCCTTCTTTGGAGCCAGAAGAGGACTAAGGAATTCTATTCCTATACCTAAATTTTTTTTTCCTCAACCCCAGTAGGTGAGTCCAGAAACCTCCTCCAAGGCACTGATTGCTTTCATGGGTCAGTGTGCAGAATGTGCATGTGGTTTTTAAACATATGTTTGGGGGAAGAATCAAAGTTAATTTCAGGATGCGAAAAGCTAGCAGATTCCATTAGCGATTGTGACTTCACTTCAAAATGATAAGGCTGCTTGATATAGGTTCTCAGAACTGAGTGTCCAAATGGGAATTTATGATGTAGAACTTCAGTTTTATCAACCATTGATGTCAATATACATACAAAGAAGAAAATTTTCCCCTAGCAGAAATTTTAAATTTAACCCAGTGAACCAGTTATGCTTTCATCTCATTCCTCCTATAGTTTCTTCCCCTTGGAAACATGATTCGGGGTGGGGGGGTAGGTAGGACATCAGGATAAGCGTTTCTGGCTTTTATATTGACACATCAGAAAGAAGGCATAGTACATCAACCAACATTATTTTTCTGCTAATGATCACAGCAAAATCCCACAAGCAGTGGAAATAAGATGAGATGGCAGCCTTTTCTCTGAATTGTTCACGTAATATCTCTATCTGGTAGATAGAGATCTCCCACATTTATAAAGAATAACTCCAACTATAACTTTTAAGAGGATGTGGTCATTAATACTTAATGTTTATAGTCACATCCTACATATACCAAATTCATAAAGCCATATACTGCTCCTATGTCTAAAGAAAAAATAATATGTACCATTAAATCCTATTAAAGTGGTGTACACTATACTTATTATAAAATATCATTTGGGTCTGAAAATGTAGCTCAATGGTAGAGCACTTATTTAGTGTGCATGAAGCTGTGGGTTTGATCGCTAGCCTCACAAAATGAAAAGTAATATTTGATGTTTCCACCTATAAAACTATATATGATATATGATTTTTAAATGATTTTTATTTTCATGTAATACAAGCAGATATCAATACAGGAAATATAAAAACACTCATGTCTGTGAAAAAATAAAAGAAAATTTCATAATAAAATAAACAGAAAAGAACAATGTTTAATATACAATATATCTTGATCTCAAAAGAATAGCCAAAATGTCATTCAGAGTACAAGCAACAGACCAAAAAACTCTCTTACAAAGAAAAAACAAAAAGACAAAACTTTCTTTTCAATGAGCAAAAGAAACTAACAGTATAAATTAATCAAATGATTTCTATAAAACAAAATTTACCTTGCTCAGAATATATAGAGTTAACTGGGTACACCAGTTTCCTTAAAAAGAGTCAGGATTCATGACAGGATTATAACTTGTCAGGCAGCGTAGTAATACTCTTCTCTGTTTCATGTCCAGGAAAAGGAAAGCAAAGTTATTTAGAGTGACACTGGAGTCCTTTGTTTTCTTTGGCCACAATTTCTTCAGCAGCTATTGTTTGCTATGTGTTCAAACACAAGCTTTTGTGATCGATGGAAGAAAATATAAAGACAGAATGGTGAAGTGAAATAGAGCTAAATTTCGCGGGGTGCCTTTTTATATTGCACTGATTACCTCTTTCAGTTCTCATGGAGAGCACACGAGGTAGATACTCATTCTTCTACCATTTAACCCATGATGAAACTCAGACTCAAAGACTACCCCACAGTCTCATGTTGGTACAACTGGGAACAAACTTAAGCTCTATCTGATTCCAAAGAACTATGAGCCAGAAGATTGCATAGAAATGCTTTCCAAAACTTTTCCCTGATTGAGGTTCTTCGAACGTTGGATTTGAATTTTTTCCTCAAAAACATATTTTATTTTTGCAATCTTCAAAATATATTTTAAAACTACAATGAAAATATTAAGAGGTGTGATTCAGTTGTCAATATTCCATGTTAACCTTTTGGAGAGTACCAGGAGATTAACTTGTTTTCTTATTGACTAATTAAGGTACTACTTTTGTCAATATCATATATTGCATTTTGCATAGAATTTGTGTCATTTTGAAAAAGAGTTTTAGAAACGACCAGTTTAGGACATACATTCTCAGTGGGGACAATGTAATTCCCAAGTGAGTGAAATTTGGATATTACGATGTTTTGTTATTCTTACCACAGAAGTCATACCATATAATCAGGTATCCAGGTGTTTCTGTGGTATTAAAACTTCATGAAAGGGAGATTAGAAGAAAGGTATTTTAAAAGGCTTTTTATGGAGAGAGATAATTTTTAAAAGCTTTGGAACATAGCTCTAGAGTATTAAGAATTCCAAAGAACTTTAAATAGAGAAGAGAGATAGATTGGTCCCTATTTAGCCTGGGCTGCCCACTACCTGAACTGTCACAAGATGTGGAATTCTCCTTGGGCTCCATCCCTGTTGAATAAGCCTGACTTGTTCACTACTCTAAAAGTTTCTATCTGTAAAAGGTATTTACATACTCCTAACCCATTGTTTCTGAGATTGAGCAGTCTGAGATAGCCCACTCATTTCATAGAAGGAAAACATAGGAGGATCTGAGGACTTAGCAATATTTGTGTCAGTCAGAACTCAAACCAAGAACAGCACCCTCCATGCAATGGGTACTCATGAAATGTGGGTGAAATGAATGAGTGAATAAAGGGGTGACTTCATGGTTCAATCTGTCTCCAAAATCTCATGTGTTCAGAAGTGAGGTTTTTGAAAGTTGACTGAATTACGGGTGCTCTACAACCATCAGTGGCTTGATGAGCTTACGGTTGAATGTACTGTTAGAGGTGCAGCCTGCTTAGAAGAGGTAGAACACAGGAGGCTTGTGCTCCGTCTTCTTCCTCTCCAATATCTTTGTTACCATGGGTTGAGCATTTCCTTCCACAATGCCTTTCCACCATGTTGTTTCTGCATTGGAGCCAGTCAACCGTGGACAGAACCCTCTGAAACTATCAACCAAAATACACTTCTCCTCCCTTAAGTTACAAGAATCAGGTATTTTGTACCAGAGACAAAAAAAAAAAACCTGGTTAATGTAAATATTTAACTTGGTAAAGTTGTCTATATTCCATATTTACTTTTTGCAGATTACGAAGAGATGAACTTGTTTGATCATTGACAAAAGTACCACTTTTGTCAGTATCACATATTGCATTTTGCATAAGATTTGTATAGCTTTGAAAAATATTTTCAAATTCACTTCTCTATGACATGCATTCCCAACGAGGACAATAAAACTACATAAACTTTCCCAGTGATTAGAGACCTCTAGTTCTTATCATCTCACAGCCTCAACTTAAACGGAGGAGTGTCTGGAGACAATGAAGCGAATTCTCTCACTGACCCAACCACACATCCTTCTTTTGTTTGTTTGTTTTCCTTCCTTTAAAGCACTCACAGTACTCCTAGCACACTACCATCTGCTGAAGCAGGATGAACAGGTAGCTTTAAAATGATGATAGCTCTGGGAAATGGTAATCACTAGGTCATAGAAAGCTGCACTGCAGTGTATAAATAAGATAAGTAAAAGTGCTGAGGACTGCATGTTTGCTTTAATAAAATGTGTTTTCCCTTTTTGTAGAGAATGCTTTTCTCAAATGCCTGGGGAGAGAAGCTGAACTATAGAATAGAAACAAACAGACAGTTCCAGAATCCGGCAATGAGGGTGGGATCAGAGGGGAGAGGAATGAAATATTACTTACTGAGACACAAAAGGAAAAGGGTTGGACCAGAGCCTTTGTGTTGAATTGCTAAAGCAATGGAATGAGATCAGAACTTCCAGGTCTAATTCCAAATCTCCCCTTGGTAGAGGCAATACACTATAGTGAAGTGAGAAAGGGCTTGGATTATGTCACATTTCTCCACTATGTGAGCTTTGGAATCTCCCTCTTTCTGAATCTTGATTTTCTCATATGCAAAAAGAGTAATAAAATGCAAGGATACTGTAAGATTTAAATTAAAGCATGTATGTAAAGCACCAACCATTAAACCTGCCTTTGGCATTTGATAAATGAAACTGATGTTGATACACTTTCAGACAGATATGATGATGGTGGTGATGATAGCAATCCACAGGCCTTCTCTAGACGTAACTATACATACACACTGAATACTGAACATCTTCAGGAGCTTAACAGTTATCACACTTTGTGAGATATGCCACTGGAAATGTAATTCATCAAGCAAGATCTCCCTTTGCAAAATATTTCAGAGAGTAAGAACCAGGTTTAAAACTGTGAGCAGCTTCTGAATTTTTGCAAATTTAGCATCTTACTTGGGCTTTCTGCAAACACAAAGCATTTTCACTGAATTTTCTCATTTTATTCCCATATCAGCAATGTGAGCTTGCCAGGGAAAGTACTAGATGCCCATTAAATAGATGAGAAAATGTGAGACTTTTAAAAGCTTAATTCATTTAATTACTGGCCCATCATTACTCAGACAACTTGGCTATCTGCTTCCTATTCTAATAGTACACTCTGCTGATTACCTAAAATTTCTACCTGGAAATAAATACAGAATTCATGCTGGTGCAGGTGTAGACATATCCCCCCAGCATCCCTAATATGTGATCATCAGTCCTCCACCCCATCACTTCCATCTGAAGCAACATGACATGCATCTTGTTCATTTTCTTACACTTTGCCTTCCATTCCTGCCTAAAGAAAAATACTTGGAAAGACTATCAAAAGAACCTTTACCTTTGAAAACTAATAAAGCAAGATGTCTCTCAAACCAATAAATTCCATCACTGACGATTGTGCAATTGTCAGGGAAACAAGACTAAGAAATCTCTAAAGGGCTTTGCTGTACCACAGTGAACAAAGTAACATGAACCTTGGTCTACAGGAAGTCAAGTCCAAATCAACTTGGAGAACAGGAATGATGTATCTTCCTCCTTACAACAGTCCTATAAGGAGGATGGCACTATATGAGCCCTTTCTTCAATTGGGGAAGCAGGAAGCACAAATCAGACATCTTATATACAGGATCCTAACAACTAATCATGTGGAAAGTCAGGTCTTAAAGCACAATTTTGTAATTCCACTGCCATCTTCTTTACACTCCACTACATCACTGCTTCTGTCAACTACAAATCTATGGCAAGCAATAGAAAATCCAACTTAAACAAAAACAAGAAAAATACCCACACACATTGAATTTCTTGTGGTTTTTGGGAGGAGAGTTGTTCTTTATTTTTTGTTTGTTTACATGCTAAATAATTCAAAGAATAAGTCTGGTTTTAGACTCCAGGTTAAAGTCTAGGTAGCTCCATCTTCAAGCTCTTCATAGTGACCAGCTAGCACTTATAGGGTTTTCCTGCATTGTGAAGGCAATTTCATGCCTAAGATCCTCACATGATCACCTTTCATTGGCAAGACAGTATTCATGCAGTTTCATTACTGATGGTGAGATTCACTCTGATTGGGCCAGCTTGAATCATGCACCAATTTCTAAACCAATTATAATAGCCCAAAAGAGAGAATACCTTGATGAGATAATCAGAGCCCACCATGGGATTTCAAGTGAGGTCAATGCCACTCAGTGCACATGAATGACTGGTGGAGAGGTACTTTTTAAATGGAAAAGATGTTAGTATTAGGAAGTAGAAGCCAAGGCAACTAGACAGAGATCTTGCAATGTCATCCAATTTCTTATTTTATAAATATCTTTAATTCCTATTGTATCCCTCTTGTGTTACCAGATAGACGTCAACTTTTAAAAATGAATAGCCAATGTCTCCTTGGGCAGAGTTCATTGTAGGCCATCTGGACCAAATCAAAGAAATAGGTAATTTCTGCATCAGTTTGGGCTCATGTAACATTATACAGAAACTAGGTGTTGTAGTCAGGGGTTATAAGAACAATTACATACAGGACACAGAATTTATAGTATTATTTTGTGATGGTCACCTGGAGTTAAACACAAGAAAGTACAGAAAATATGTCCACAATACTAAAGATCTATACACAATACTACTAAAAATCTGTACGCAATACTAAAGAAAATCCAGCTGAGGGCTTGGGTCCCACAGTAATGTACCACATGGGTCCAGCTGAAGACCTAGAACTCATGACCATGCCTCCCACGAGTCCAACTGGAGGTCTAGAGCCCACAACAAGGACTCATGCAAGTCTCTTTTTGTGGATCTGCACTGGGAAGACCCAAAGTTCAGCAGTGGAAACTAGAAAGTTTATGCCAGCAGGATGAAAGAGCTGTGCCAGTAGGTTGAGAGTTCTATGTTCTATACTGGAGCCAAGAAGTGACATTCAAAATAAGGACCAAAGCTCCCCTGAAAAGTACCACAGCCATCTTCAGCAACAATGAGCTCCTCTGACAATAAGAATAGTCAAGTACATGTCAGGAAGCCAGTGTGACAAGCTTCTCTTGGAGATTAAACAGCATACATCTTCCTATCTGGAGCCAGGAAGTGATGCTCAATGTAAGAAGCAAAATTCCCCCAAAGTGAACCACAGCCACTCTCAACAACAAGAACCCAAGCTCCTCCAATGACAAGGGCTGAATTCATATCAGGGAAACCAGCTATGATAAGTTCCTCCAGGAGAACCAATGGCTCCAAACAGCAACACATAAGAGAACCCACAATACCCCACTCTTGCTCTCTATGTCTCTTTTTATGCTGGCAACTTTCCTCAGGTGGGCCATCTACACTCAGTACCATGCCGCTTTAATTCAGCTGGTGTTAAGTTGACCACTAGCTTTTCATCCATAGCACTAGGTTTCTTAAATAACATACATATATTTCTCATATATTCAAAGACTGGGAAGTACAAGATCCAGGTACCACCAGGAGATCGAATGTGTGATGAGAGCAGTCTCCTGGTTTGCAGACAGCCGTCTTCTTCTTGTGTCCTTACCTAAATTAGAGAAGTTAAAAGAAAGCTTTCTCATGGTATTTTGTAAAGCCACCAGTACCACTGATGACAACTCTACCTTCATGGTCTAATTAATTTCCCTAGTCTCTATTTCCAACTATGATCACAGTAGGAGCTAGAATTTCAATAGATCATTTTAGGGGTACACAAGCATTCAGCTCATAATAGATGCCATCATGGTTTATTTTCATCATCTACTTCCTTATTTTACCCTTTAACTGACACAAATTACTCTTCTATCCACATAGAATCTGAGATAATTTGGTATAAGCCACAGCAGAGTGGCGAGTTTTAGTTGTTTTCTATTGCAACATAACTAGAACCATACTTCATACAGTAACAGGGGCAGAGCTGGGGTAAGAACACAGGCTTAGGCTGGAGATATAGCTCAGCAGTGCAGTGTCTGTCTGGCAAGTACAAGGTCCTGAGTTTAATTCCCAGTACCAAACCAAAACAAAAACAAAAACAGGATCTGGAATCAGCATACCTGATTTTGAATCATTAGTTCCCCTCTCCCACTTGTAAAACTTTTGGACATTAGCTAATTCATCAGTGTCCCACATTCTTTACTTATTTTAAGGCATAATTATAGTCATCTAATGAAATTTTGAGATCTAGATAAGTTAATACAGAAATCACCTTTTTCTATAAAGGAACAGACAGTAAATATGTAAGACATTGTGAACCATACAGTCCCTGTGGCATATCTGCCATTATATATGAGAGCAGGTATACACTATACTTACATAAATGAGTGTAACTGTGTTCCAATAAAGTATTTACAAAAACAAACAGCAGGATAGATTTGCCTGTGACTAAGTAAGAGGTCAATATGGCATGTAATAAATTCATAGCAATAGCATCTAACTCTGTTTTTTATTCACTCATAATTCTTCTATCTCAGTGGTCTCCATAACCACACATTTTGACTGTGATGATTATAGATTTATTATTTCACATACATACACATGAGCAACTTGTATTTTACTTAGTAATACAGAAGATCAAGAAAACTCTCACTCTGCTAATTAGATTATCTTTCACACACATAAATGGTCTTGTTTATATCAATTAAGAAGTAAAAACACAGCAAAAAGCTTGGTGCATTGTATACAACCCAGTGCTGGAGTGATACGTAGCAAGCAAAGAATAGTGACTATAATTATTGCTTTAAACAAATGCTCAGCCTGATGAATGAATATTCACTTGGAGACTTTTATTCCTATAAAAATTATTTCCTTTAGGACACCCTTGAAGTTCCTTTTCTACAAATATACTCCAGGTCCAGAAATCGCAACTCAAATTTCATGGTGTTCAGTCATGCTGAGATGTCTCAGGAGACACAAAATAATGCTAATGCTGGAGTTAAAAGTTAATTCTTCCTACTGGGTTAATAATTAAGTGAAACCATTTTGAAGCAAGGGGGAAATCAGTAGACTTGGAACTCAGAATGGATTAGTGAAGAAAGAGGCAAAATAGAGAATTGCAGAGTAGAACTATGACTGCCAAGTACCCAGCCTCTTGAAGTGGTGTGCTGGGTGGTAAAGAAGGATGACAAGGAGGCTTATTCAGGAGCCTCAACTTATAATCAGCAGTCTCCAAGCCCAGAATTAGATCCTTGTCTGTGAGGAGGCTTTTGAGTACATCAAAATGAATAACACTTCTGTTTACTGGTGAGATAGAAATGTTAAACTTAATAAATTATCAAATGTCTCCCTTTAGTACTTCTGCTGGCAGCCTGGCTCACTTTAGCATTTTAGTTTCTACCAAAGCATCTAACACTTAATTTAGCACTTCTCTCAAATTTGCATAGTAAAAGAGAAATTTCATATCTCATTCATTCATTTCATAGGATGGCTGCAATTCCCAACAAATATGCACTAATCAAGATGCACATTACCCAGAATGCCATGTAAAACCCTGAGAAGAACAAGGAAAATGAAAAGAGAAGTTGACAGATTCTCAGCTTTTTAACAGAAAAACATACTGCCATCCTTTATACCTTTCAATAGAGAGGTATATAATTGAGCCCACAAATGTTGAGCCCACATAATTTTGTTACTAGAAAATAAATCATTGACTTTTACAAAGAATTTGACTTTTGTTATGGTTTGGATCCAAAATGTTCCCCAAAGGTTTCATATAATTAGAAGGTAGCCCTGGTTGGAAGACACAGATCACTGGGTGGAGTGGAGAGGACTTGAAAGGGTTCCTTTGCTCCTCCCTTCTCTTTCTATTTTCTACCTGCCATACTATAAGCAACTTTCCTCTACCAGGGCTTTCCATCATGCAGTGTCAGCCTTGGAGCTCTCAACCATGGACTAAATCTACTGAAACTGTTAGCCAAAGTAAATCTCTCAATTTTTAAATTGGAATTGTCCAGTATTTTGTCTCAAAAATGAGAGAGTAACTAACACAAATTTGACCCAGACAGGGGTCATTGCTGTGACTCAACTTGACCACATGGTTCAGAAACCTGGGGCTGGCTTGCAGGAGGAGTTTAGAAATTTTGAATCACGTTTGCTGTAGAATGGTGTGAGCAATGCTTGATGTGTGATACTGATCAGAGCTCAGAAGACTAGAATGGTGATAAACATGGACAATAAAGACCAGGCTCAGGACACTTCAGTTGGAAATGAGGACCCTATTAGAAACAAGAATAGGGTATACGCAAGTTTCATTCTGGCAAAGAATGTGTCCACATTTTGTCCATGTCCTAAAACTTTGTACTGTGAATTTAAAAGTGGTTGACTAGTCAATCTGACAGAAGAAATGTCAAGGTACCCCAGTGTTCAGACTGTAGCATGGGTAATACTGTGTGCTTTTAGCTAGAATAACAGTGATAATTAAAAGCAAATGGTGTAGCTGAATGTTTTGAAAAAATTGCAGTTTCACCAGAGAGTAAGCAGTTACAATATCAGGGAAAAGGAGTGATGAGTATTTAAAAGATTAATATTGGAAAGAAACCGAGTATCTTTCAAGACAGTCGGAAAGATTCCTTAAATGCATTTCAAAAATCAGCAAGATCCTACCCATTACAGGCTCAAGAGTGCAAAAATGTAAACCTTTCATTTGGGAAGATAGTTCCTGCCATATCTACTCCAGATCTTCCTAGAGAATTAGCTACCAGAATTCATTTCGCTGCATTCATCACTCAGCAGCTGCTGCACTGAGGTGCCAGACTACTGCTTGAGCCTGCAGATCTTGGCATTATCCATGTGGTGGTGGTTTTTTCAACATGTAAAATGTAAGAGTTATGGCATCATGAAGGCTTCTGCTCAGATTACAGAAGAAGGACGGGAAACCAGGAAAAAAAATATGTGAGAAGGTCATAGCCCCTATCAGAGGCACCTTAAAAGGTACTGCATGAAGCTATGAGAATGAAGCCAGAGGTGCAATACAGACCCTAGGAGTTTAGAAATGCCAGGAATGTGGGGCATTTTCTGGGCAAGTTTCAGGAAATGAGCACATCCAGCCCAGGACACAGGCCATGTGGGCTTCGACAGCAAGGCCATGTGGGGAAGGCCACCCTATAGAGCTTATACCTTGCCAAAACCTGCCCAAGGCACTGGACTTGAGCTATCAACTTTAATGCTGGGTTTTGGTTCAATTCCTTTGTATTCTCCTATTCCTTCCTTTTGAAATGAAAATGTTTTCCCTGAGCTATTGATGTTAGAAATGTTTAACTCTTTTTCATTATTATTATTTTTACACAGCTAAGAGTTTGCCTTGAGTCTTAGAGAAGACTTTGGACTTGCACTTTTCAGCAATGCTAGAACTGCTAAAACTTTGGCAACTGTTAGAGATGGAGTGAACGCATTTTGCATAATGAAATGGACAAGAGCCTTTTTGAAACCGGGGTGAAATATTATGAATTAGATCTAAAATATTCCCCAGTGGTTACATAAACTCAGATGTAGGGTCTTGTTGGAAGAGACAGGCCACTGGGAGCAGGATCCAGGATATATTTGTATCCCCAACCCCTCCTATCTTTTTCTGCTTCCTGGAAGTCATGATGTAAGCATCTTTCTTCCTCCAGAGCTTTCTGCAATAATGTTTGCACCTTGGAGTCATCTGATCATGGACTGAGCCCACTGAAATTGTGAGCAAAATCTTTTAAATAGTGAGTGTAAAATATTTTGTTCCAGTGACAGGAAGGTGACCAATACAGTCTAGTTTTATTAATTAAATCTTTCATGAAATTTTTTTAAAATTTTGTTAAACCTTTCATGGACTTTTCTTCAATCTCAAATGTTTAACTGGATAATCATCCTTGCTACTGTGTAAGGATAAATATGTTTATCCATATGATACTCTTTTATAACAAAATGAAATAAAATAATAATATATCCAAAAAAGAAAGAAATTAATGGAGGTGGTAATATTCCAAGTATTTGGGTAAAACTGTATCAATATCATGCAAAGTTATTGGTATCCAGGACACTGTATACACAGATATGGACACTTGCTGTAGAGTAATTAGTCCCAAACATGCAAAGGCCAATACTAAGTTCTGAAAACTGAATTGCCACTGATTTGTTGGTCACGCTACTGGTGCCACCTACAGCCTAATATTCTGAGAAATCAACACTCAACCAGCCACATACATGTTAACATTTGACTCTCTACAAAGAATTCCCCAATATCATCCAAATATGTGCAGCCTCCCTATCACTCCCCACTATTAATGTTGAGATCTTTAATAAAATGAGCTAAAGGATTGCAAAACTCCCAAGAGCAGACAGAAAATCACATGAGCTTTGAAGTCAGAGTTGAGTTTGATTTTCAGCAATGCTTTTATTAACTATGAGACACTGGGCAAATCACCACTATTTCTTCACCTCTAAACTAGGAATAATGGTATCCACCTCCATGGGTAACTCTAAGAATTAAAAAAATATATGTTATGTGTCTAAAATTTGTTAAAGGCAATAAATGAGTTATTTGTTCTGTAAATATAAATTATATGTACCAGAAGTATAATTTCTCTGACACAATTCTCTCATTTTCCCTATGTTTATGTTTCTTTTGGTCATCTCAGGACCATAAGAAAACTCAGGATCCAGAAGACTTAAAAGGTGAAGAGCAGGAGAAGCTAACCCTTCCTAAACTCCTCACATACATTGACTTGATCCTCATAACAGTACTTCAATGTTGGTATCATCATCCCCATTGTACTGATAAGAAAAGTGAGGCAGAGAGAGGGGGACAATGACTTGCTAAAGGATATACAGCTAGTAAGTGCCAGAGTGAGGATGCAAGCATACTCCTCTTGGTGACACAGCTCCAGGGTGTGCACTGATGGCTATTGTTATTGGATCCAAAGAAGCAAAAGGAATCTACTCAAAAGTATTAGGAAGTTTTAGGGATGAGTATTTTCCTGTTTTCCAGATGGAGTAAGTTTTGATTTTGAACATAAAAATTACACATATTGTCTTGGGAAACTTTGCTTAACATAAAGAATGTAGGAAGAGCTGTACTGGTACACCCACCACTTCAGAAAAGGTGACTTTGTCCATTCTGCAGTCTTTTCCTTCAGACCAATTGATTCCAAGTCATTAAGGAAACCTATCGGCTCATTGTTTCCTCTCCTCCATCTATGTCTTCTCTGTTCTTTATCAGTTGTTCAAATATATCACTCAATGTCCTTGTTGTTTAAGTTGGTACTTTTGGATATCAAAAGAGAAGTATGGAAAGCACAGACCAGACATCTTTACTGCCTGATGTTCAAAGTAGAAACATAAGCAAACATTCTGGCTGAGCACAGAGGGACATTTGGTTCAGATATCAGTTAAGTAGAATGAGTAGAAAATGGAAATAGAATCTCAAAGATATCTTGGCTGGAAGATCATGGCTACACATTTCCACACCAGTTGTTATGGATTAAAAACTGGTGGTCAACTTAACACCAGCTGAATTAAATCAGCATGGTGCTCAGTGTGGATGGTCCACCTGGGGAAAGTTGCCAGCATAAAAGGAGATATGAAGAGGAAGAGTGAGGTGTTGTGGGTTCTCCTAAGTGTTGTTGTTTGGACCTCTTGGTTCTCCTGAAGGAGCTGGTCATGACTAGCTTCTCCAATATGTGTTTGGCCATTATCATCAGAGGAGCTCAGGACCTTGTTGGTGAGAGTGGCTGTGGTTCACTTTGGGGGAGCTCTGGTCTTTACACTGAGCATCACTTCCTGGTTCCAGAGGGGAAGATGTGTGCTCTTTAATCTCCAGGAGAAGCTTGTCACGCTGGCTTCCTGGCATGTACTTCACTGTTCTCATTATTAGAGGAGCTCAAGACCTCCTTGTCACTGAGGATGGCTGCAGTACTTTTCAGGGCAGCCCTGACTTCTCGGCTCCAGTGTAGAACCCTTAACCTACTGGCACAACTGCTTCATGCTGCTGACATAGACTTTCTGGCTGCTACCATTGACCTTTGGGCCTTCCCAGCAGATCAATAAGACAGACTGGTGTGAGTCCTTGTTGTGGCCTCTAGACCTGCAGTTAGACTCGTGAGAGGCATTGTCATGGGCTCTAGATCTTCATCTGGACTCATGCAGGACATTGCTGTGGAATCCAGGCCATTGGCTGAATATTCTGGGTCTTTAGTGTTATGGACAGATTTCCTCCACTTTCTTGTGTTTAACTCTTGGTGACCATCATAAAATATTATAAATTCTGTGTCCTGATTGTAATTGTTCTCCTCACAGCCCCTGATTAGAACACCAGAAAAAGAAAGACCAGGTTCCATGGACAAAGTTATATTCTGTTTTGTTTTAGATTCTGTTTCAGTTATTTTACCTAAACATAAATTTTTAAGCACACTCACATGTGTTCCCTTCACTTCATACTCAAGCAACATAAGATCTATTAGAGCTAAATTAAACTTCAAAACACAGAAAATACATTTTTCCAGAACTATTTCCAAATTTCATGGGTCAATGTCATTAATAGGTTCTCCAGGTTCACTAACAAAGACAACTTTGTTGTTGCTACGGATGATGCTATTGCTACAAGTACAGTAGGCTCCAAGCAAGCGTATTCTTACCTGTTCAGCAAATTTCCAATGTGAAATCTCCATGGAATTTAGACATACTTAAAGGTTCACAGCTACAGTCAAAATGTGATACCTATACTGTCTACTATACAAATGATACAGATACAAAATGAGATTGAGAATAGGACACCCCAAAGCAGGAAAAAAAGAAACACTGCATCACTGCAGACAGCCAGAGTAACCTCACAGGAGTTGAGTATAAGAGCCCAACTCTTCCTTGTTCTGAATAAGAATGGAATAAATGGAAGTGTGTTGGCTACAATGAGATGCAAGCTTTTCTGATGAAGCACAGTAGGAATTACTCATGGGATAGAAAGAGGAGAGAGGATTCTGTTGACTGACAGATGCACCAGAATCAGCCCAACTGTTCCCCTCTTAGCCTGTCATGCTTCTGTAACCTCTGAGGTCTTCTGAACTGTTTAAAATGGACTATTAAGATAACATTAAATCAAAGCACAATACTCAAAGTTCTTTCATATCTATAAGCTTATATTAGAACCACAAAACTACTTCAGTTTAAAGATTTGGGTAATAGTGCTGAGACATTTCAGTAGCTTCAATGTGACTGAGTTTTGAGTCACAGAAAGCAAATAAGCCACTTACCAGTTTAGATTCGAAGCAACTCAAAGCCAGTTCTTAAGGACAGGATAAGAGAAGTGGTTCATTTGTGTGAACTAAGTGCTCCTTTCTTCCATCTCCTCTCTCTCTCTCTCTCTCTCTCTCTCTCTCTCTCTCCACAAACAATGAGAACCATATATAAACAGCTCTATAAAGAATTCCATGTGCCAAGGATATGAAGCCTTGGTACAATTTCCTGATAACATTAACTGAGTTTACAAATAGCTTTTCTATTCCTAGTCACTTGTTTAGCACTGTATTCTTCTGACAACTTGATAACAGTGTTGTAAGAGATCCTGTGATGTAACTCTCAAGTATCTGTTGAATTCCTGACCTGCATAATCCATGTGGTATAATAAATGTTTTAGGTACCAGATTACTAAGTTTTCAAGTGATTTTCAAAATTATATTACTAACCCAAACACTTGTTTAAGTCGTATAGCTCCAATATGGTGGTATGTCTGTTTCCCAAACCTATGCTTTTTCCACTGTACCATTCTGCCAAGTCTTTGGTAATCCTGGGCTCCAAATGAATGGATTCGGTTATGATTTTGCAAGAAACAGAAACTTAACCAAGCTAGCTCAAATAAAATGTAGACCAATGAAGAAAAATATAAATACTTTGAAGTCTCTGGGAAATGAAAAAAGCAGGCATATTTTGTGACAATAAACTATCGTAGAATAAATTTCAATTTCTGCAAATATTCCATGAATGTAACCAGAATTATAGGCAGGATAGCATGATTGAAATTCTAAGAAAACATCTGTCACTTGTCTGACTGGAGAAACCATAGGGGAAAATCCCAGGAAAACTAGACAACCAGAGAGTTAAGAGACAAGACAGTCAAGAAAAAAATCATCATATTCAGTTCTTAAACTCAGCCCAAGTCTTTGGCTGTCCCCGAGTTATATATGAGTAGGCCAAATGGAATGCAACTTACATTTAAATCTTATAGATCTAAACTCAGTTCTGAAGTACCACATGTCAAAAGCATACAGTTTTCAGTTTAAGTCAGACTGGCTGCCTGACAAAATAAAACATCAACACTGTTTAGAACAATATAACAAAATCCAGAATACTTTCAATATAGCATTCATACTATCCAATATATAGTGTACAATTATTAAACATGAGAAAGTCAAAAATATGGCCCAGTCATAAGACAGAATGTAAAGACCAGAAGTCAACCCTAAGATAGCCTATCAACTTGAATAATCAAGAAAAGATTTTTAAATATCAAGTATAAATATATTCAATTATATCAGTGAAAATATACTGACATGAGTAAAAAGATAAGAAATCAATAGAGACAAAATGCAAAACAGAAACAACTTACAACAGTAGTACTGAGCCAAGTGAGGTAGCACAGGCCTATAATCCCAGCACTCAGGGAGGCTAAAGCAGGAGAATGGCAACTTTGAGTCCAACCTGGGCAATTTAGTAATTTAGTAAGACCTTACCCCAAAATAAAAAGTGAAAGAGCACTGGAGGTGTACAATCAGTGCAAGGGCCTTGGATTCAATCCCCAATATTACTACAAAAGAAAAAAAAAATAGTACTGATAAATAACACTTGAAATTTTAAAAAAATCAATGGATGAGCCTAATTACAGATTGAAAAGCAAAGGAAATAGTGAATTTGAAGCCACATTAATAAAAGTTATCTAATTCAAATAGAAAAGATGGAGGGTGGAGTTTATAAAGAATGAACAGAATCTGAGAGACCTGTGAATGTCAAAATGCTTCACCCAGAAATAGAATAAAGCAGGAAAAAAATTCTAAAAAAAAAATGCTCCCAGATTCCAAATGGTTAAAAGATATAAATGTACAAATTCAGAAATTTCAAAAAACGTCAAGGGGATTAATGTGAAGAAATCCATGCTTAGGTATATTATAGTCAATTTGGTAACCAGCAAGATAAAGGAAAAAGTATGAAAATCATCAAGAAAGAACATCACAATACATAATAATATGACAATGATAAAAATTCTCACAAACATATTACTAGAAACAAGGTTAGGTGACACTGCAACATCTTTAAAATATTAAAAGAAAATCACTTTCAACCCACAATTCTAAATCCAGCAAATATCCTTCACCAAAAAAAGTGAAATAAAAAGTTTTAGATAATAAAAATTTAGAATTTTTCACTACCAGAACTTAATAAAAATACTTCACTGTGAGGAAATGACACCAGACAGAATCTTAGATTTTAAGAATGAATGAACATTATCATATGCAAGTGATAAATATATATGTAAATATAAAACACTTTTTAATATTTTTAGAATACAAATTATTATTCACAGCAAAAAGGGTAACATTGTTTTGTAATGTTTATAATGTATTTATATGTAACATTCATGACAACTACAATCTAAAAGATGATGATAGAGAGTAAATGAGCCTGTATATTATAATATTCCTAGTTTTTATTATGTTAACCTATATAAACCACGGAAAATCTAAAATGTATAAAGCTGACTTTTTGAAATGAACAAGAGTGTAACTTCAAACTGAAAATTGAAATTAGATATTGAAATAGTCAAAAAGAAGACAAGAGACAAAAGAAATGAAAGGAGTTAAAAACACAGAAAGAAGCAACATGATGTGAAACCTAGCAATACTATCATTGTTCAGAGTGATTTTAGCCTGTTTTGTTTTGTTTAAGTTCAACATACGTGAAGGTAGACAGCTATTTTGAAAAGAATGGCAGACACTATAGCAGCCATTGTCGGCTTCCCTATTGTCTGGTCTTGAAGACCTAAAACGCCTTCCTCATCCTGTTCAGATCAGTTCCATAGTATGTTGTTTCATGTGAATTCTCTGTATGAGAAGATATGGACAACTATTTGGAAGAAAACAAGAGACAATATGATAGATACTGAAGATCTCTGATTGTTTTGCTTTGAATTTTATGTCTCTTACATTGCTTTCTTGTGTTCTGTTTTGTTGTGTTTAATTTTACCCTCTTTAAAATAAAAAAATAAAAATAAAAACACAAAGAATAAAATAGTATAAATAGAGAATAAATTCAGCAGTATCAACAATCCAGGCTTTCTGGTAAGCCATGCAAGCATGTGGCTTCCAGGAAGAGAAAAGTCAGCACCTCCTGTGAGCCTACCAGCCTACCAGCTGAGAATCAACCACCACCACCACCACCATCACCACCACCTCGTAAACAATCCACTGGTTCAGGGGACAGGCTGTGTAGATAGCAACTAAGGTACATAAAAGCAACTAAATTCTTGTATTGTTTGGGGGATTTTGAAGAACTGGGGCCAGGGGTCTGAGCATCTCTTGGGAGGATGACAGTATGCAATATAGAAATATGGAGGATTTCTTCTATCTTGTCTTTGAAATTCAATATTGTTCTCACTGTTTTTGCTTTGTTCTTATTGGTTTGCTTATGCAATATTCTGTTTTGATTGGTTTTGCTCTGTTATGTTTTTGGTTTGATTTTGCTATACCTGATGGAATGGACAACTATTGTGAAGATAATAAGATCTACTATTGTACCCATTGTTGTTTTCCTAGTATCCTGCTTTCAAGTTCTGTGCCAGTTTTGCTGCTTTGTTTTGATTGGCTTTGTTCTGCTTTGTTTTGTTGGATTTCGATATCTTTAAAATAAAAAAATCTAAAAGCTAAAGATTATCAGACTATTTTTTTAAAAAATCAAGACCAAATTTGCTGCGAATAAGACACACACCTTAAGCATAAATGAAAAAGTTGAAAGTAGGAAGACAAAAATATACCATGTAAAGACTGACCATACCAAGGCTGAGATGGCTATTATAATATCAGCTAAAATAGATCTCAAGAATATTACCAAAAGTAATGGAGAATATTTCATAATAATAGAATTAATCCATCAGGAAAGCACGCCAATCATAAATGTATATGCCTCATAACAACTTTAATATCCATAAACTAAAAATTGACAAAATTAAAGGGAGAGATAGTTGATAGAGAGTTTAACACCTCTTTTGCACCTAATTATAGAAAAACTAGACAAATAAATATATAGAATAAAAAAACTGAACATATTATTCATCTTTCCCTGATTTGTAACACTCAACAGCACAATAAGCTTTATTTTCAAGTGCATGTAGTAAGTTCAACAAGACAAATAATATTCTAAGACACAATGTAAATGTCAATAAATTCCATAGTGTTAAAGTTATATATGTTCTCTGGCCACTAAAAACTTGATTACACAGTTACCCATCTGACAAAGGACTTTTATGTAGACCATATAGAGAATTGATAACAAATCAGATCCCCTAAATTCCAAGACCCAATTCAAAACTGGGCATCTGAGATGAATACATGCTTCTCAGATGAAAAAATATAAATAGTAAATAAATATATAAAAAAACATTCAACATTATTGGTCATTTGAGATATGCAAATGGAAAACAATACTGAGATTCCATCTCACTCCAGAAAGAAAGTCTATCATCAAGAAATCAACCAATAACAAATGCTAGAGGAGCTGTGAGGAAAAGGAACTCTTATCTACTGTTGGTGGGAATGTAGTGTTTTGCAACCACTGTGGAAATCAGTGTGGAGATTCCTCAAAAAGTTAGAATTAGAAGTCCCATTCCACCCAGCTATTCCACTTCTGGATAATTTCCCAGAAGAATTTAAAACATCATACCACAGTGATACATGTATGTCCATATAATAGCAGCACAGTTTATAATAGCTACATCCAGAAAACAACCCAAATGCCCATCAACCAAGAAATGGATGTGGTATTTTTATACTATAGAGTACTACTCAGCTATAAAGAAGAATAAACTTGAGACTTTTATAGGTAAATGGATGCAACTTGAGACCATACTCATTAGTGAAATAAATCAGACTCACATGTGTAAACATCATATTGTCTCCCTGATGTGAAAAATTCAAAGAGTAAATAAGGTCTAAAATGTACATTAGATATTGTGAAAAGGGAAGAAATTGTTTAAGAGGAACTGGATGAAGAAAAGGGGAAAGGAAGGAAAGGAAAAAGAAGAAAAATGCAAGTTAATTATACTATTAATGTCTCTTGATTCATAGAAAAGAAAGGTTTGTGCTAACATTGATTGGAGAATTTTTATGCTCATATATTATGCTGTGAATAACTACTTTAAGATAATAATATGCAATGTATTAACTATTTTTATTCTCCTATCATCTTGTCATGAAATTTTGTTTTACTTTTTTTCCATAAAACAAATTTTTAAAATTTCAATTAGAAATCAATAACACTAAAGTAACCAGAATAATTACATATATTAAAAACTTAATAGACTTTTCAATAATCCATGCATAAAACAAGAGATTACAAAAGGTTAGAAAGTATTTGGAACTAAATTATAATAAAAGCAGAACATATATGTATTTGTGGGATGCAGCTAAAACAGTGTTTAGAAAGAAATTTTTTATTTCAAATGTTTACATTAGAAAAAATCCATGATTAATGACCATAAAGTGGGGGAGAGGACCAAATTCAATTCAAAGTAAGTAGAAGAAAAGAAGTAAAATAAGGAGCAAAAGTCAATGAAACAGAAAATAAGCATAAGTAGAATTAATAAAGCTCTTTGATAAAGTAACACCAGAATTTCTAAACTCCATGCAGAAATGATGAAGTGAAAAAAAGATACAAATGAGCAATATAAGTATTATGAATTAAATTATAACTGCATATATTTTAGATATTTTTGAAACAAAAACATATAGTGTTTTACATCAAATAATGACAAATTAAATAAAATATATTTTTGAAAACTAGGAAAGTATAACCAAAAAGACATAGATAACTTGCTATCTATTAAAAAATGAAATTTATTGTTAAAAACCATTACCAAAAAAAGTAAACAAAACCAGCACCAGGAGAAGATGCCCTTATTGGTAAAAAGAACATCATCCTGATAGCAAATTACAAATCTATATCCTTCAAGAGCCAAGGTATAAAATCTCAACATGCAATGCATTAACTATACATTAGGTATATATACCAACTCTGTTAGGTATAAAAGTATATACTTTTATACCTAACAGAGTTGTCTACATGTAATACAATCCCAGCACTCCAGAGGCTGAGGCAGGAGAATTGCCTTAAATTGGAGGACAGCCTGGACTACATAGTAAGTTTAAGGCCAGGTTGAACTAATAGCAAGACCTTGTCTCCAAAAAATAAAATAAAATATAATAAAAAAAAAATGCAGCCACTTTTTTACTCCTGAAGCTGACAGTAGTGTCACACACCTGTCATTCTAGTTAACTTGGTGACTTGGGCAAGAAGATTGCATGAACCTAGGAATTTGAGACCAGACTGGGTGACATAGCAAGACTCCATCTAAGAAAAGAGAGAAAGAAGAAAAAGAAAGAAAGAAAGAAAGAAAGAAAGAAAGAAAGAAAGAAAGAAAGAAAAGGAGGAAGGGAGGCAAGAAAGACAGAAAGGAATTTACCATATTATCAGAATGAACAAAATCTAACACAATTGTATCAGTCTATGAGGGAAAAAGCCATTGACAAAATTCCAAACCCAATCATGAAAAAAAATATTCAGCAAACTATGAAAAGAAAGAAACTTCTTCTGTAAGGTAAAGGACATGTAGGAAAAAACCTAACAGCTAATACATATAGTGATAAAATAATGAATGCTTTCCCCACAGCACCAGAGAGAAGGCAATACTGTCTACTCTCCCCTCTTCCATTCAGCAGTAATTACATTAGTGATGGCAATAAATTAAGAGTAATTAAAACACATGAAGTTCTCAAAGGAAGAAGTAAACTTGATCCCACTGAGAGAATTTTTAAGACCTTAAGTATAGAATTAGAGATTAAAATCAATATTACCTGAGTTCAAAGGGAGCCAAGAGCCTGCAGGGGAGTGGGGACTGCCCAAGGTGAATCCTGGTGCCCCGGGGAGAGTTGGAGACCTACGCTCCCGGCTTTTGAGTTTCTGGGGAGCTACTGCAGATGCTGGACTGGGCCCAGCAGATTCCAGGGCTTCAGTCCACCATGCCCAGTGGCCTTCTTTCAGTTCAGGAGGTGGAGACAACGCAGGAGGACTCTAGGCTCATTTGGGCTGGCCTGCGGAGAGCTTAAGACCAGCACTGCCAGGGGTTGAGTTCATATACACCCCCTAGGACAGGGGATTGTGCCCTGGGGCTTCTGCCAGCCACAGTTCTCCATGCCCAGATTTTACCTCTCAATTTAGGGAGCCAAGAGCCTTTGGGGGAATTGGGATTGCCCTAGGTGAGTCCTGGTACCCCGGGGAGAGTTGGAGACTGATGCTCCCGCCATTTGAATTTCTGGGGAGCTACCAGGGGTGTTGGACTGGGCCCAGCAGATTCCAGGGCCTCAATCCACCATGCCCAGCAGCCTTCTTTCATTCAGGAGGTGGAGACCATGCAGGAGGACTCTAGGCTCATTTGGGCTGGCATGGGGAGAGCTTAAGGCCAGCACTGCCAGGGGTTGAGTTCATATACACCCCCTAGGACAGGGGATTGTGCCCTGGGGGTTCCACTGGCCCCAGTTCTCCATGCCCAGCTTCTGCCTCTCAATTTAGGGAGCCAAGAGCCTGCAGGGGAGCTGAGACTGCTCCAGGAGCTGAGGGTGCAGCAGGTGATTCACCACACACCCAGAGGAAGCTTTGGAGCACCACTCAAACCAAGAAAATAAAGAAAAATGACAAAAGGAAAGACAAAAAGGCAGGCTCAAATCTCCAGCCATCCCAAGAGAGCCTAGGAGCCATGTACATAGAACAAAATAGAAGCCATACACCTGAAATGACTGAAATGATATCAAATGAAATAAAGAAGCAAGTAGGGGAAGCTATGAAGAAATTCAAATCAGAAATAATTGCCCATGTAAAAGAAGAAATGATGAAAGTAGTGAAAGAAATAGTGAACACATCTAGTGAAGACACAGCAAAAAAATTTAGAGGAACAAAGCAAACAGATAGAATCCCTAAATGAACACTATAAGACACAAGCAGAATGCATAAAGCAGATTCAAAGAGATATACAGGAAATCAAACATTCTATTGAAAGCTGTAAAAACCACCTCAATGAAAGTGAAGACAGAATTTCAGACCTTGAAGATAAGATCACAGGTAGTGAACAGGAAAGGAAAGATCTTTTAAAAATAACAAAGAATCAGGAAATAACAATTCAACAGCTGCAAGATGATGCAAAGAAAAATAACATAAGATTAATAGGGATAAATGAAAAAAAAGGGGACAGCCCAAATGATATCAAGAATTCAGCTCGCCAGTTCCAAGGTTTCCAGCTTGTTTGGTTTGGAAAGGAAAACCACTACCACAATTCTCAAAATTTGAGATCTGGCTCTACAACTGTGGACATGGAACCCAGCTACAATTGTTGTAGGAGGTCTTTGACTGCCATTTCCTTCATAATGAAATTAGGTATACTCACAAGAGTTGCCCAATTATTCATGAAGACACCATGAAGCTTAGACTTTACATGAATACTGGACTACAGTGGACTACCATGCTGGCTCGATAACAGGCTCAGGAACCCCTCACCCAAACAGAAAATCTCATCAAGCTTCAGTCAGTGTGGTGAATTTGCCCCATAAAATAGAGGTTTGCAGTGGGTAAATAGCAGCAGAAGTGAAACTCCCTCCAAGTGTAAGACCTTGGCTAACCTGGCAAGAGAGTGGGTAACCCCCTCCCCTCACACAGAGAACATCAGACAGGTTGAGGAGTGCATCAATATTGTCCCACCCCAATTTAGAGGAAACTAAAAGAACTTATAAGACCACCAGAGACACAGTAGGACCTCAGCTGACACAAACACTATAGCCAGGGAGACCTGGTGACCTGCCACAACCTGAAGATACAACAACAGCAGGAACAAAGAGTTGCCCTACATCAGTACTTCTGGGCTAGTTAGCCAAGAAAGAATGTAGAACTCACCCAACAGACATGGTAGGAGGAATTAAGCAGACTGGATCTTCTCTTCATGGTGGTACCCAGCAATTTGACAAACGTCAACCACACAGTAGAACCCTGAAATACACACTACAGAAAGTTGTGACTGTTGGACTAGAAAGACCAGAAATTTACCCAAAAGGTGAAAATAACTAAATGAAAAGACAAAATGCAATCCCGACCATCTAGTCCATCAGGGGCAAGTGTAGGTGATAATAAAATAGAGGATCCTAAAATTCATACACCAGAAATCTCTGAAAAGATATCAAATGAAGTAAAGAAACAAATCCACGAGGCTATGGAGGAACTCAAATTAGAATAATGTCTTATGTAAAGACAAAAGTAACAATCTTAGTAAATGAGTTGCTTAACATAGCTAGAGAAGAAATAGATAAGAAATTACTGAAGCATGGGAAATTGATTGAAACTTTGAATGAACAATCCAAATGATATCAAGAGGATATTTACAGAAGTAATAGCTGAAAGCTTCCCAACATGAGAATAGAAACTGACATTTGGATTAGTGAAGCATATAGAACTCCAAATAGCCATAACCAAAATAAAAATATACCCAGACACATAATAATCACCATCCCAGAAATCCACCATAAGAACAGAATACTAAAATCTGTTAGAGAGAAAAGAGAGATCACCTATTAAGGAAAACCTATCAGAATCACAGCAGACTTCTCAACACAAACAATGAAGTCAAGAAGAGCATGGAGTGAAGTATTTCAGATCCTAAAGGAAAACCACTTCCAACCCAGATTGACATACCCTGCAAAACTGTCCTTCAAAATGGATGGAGAAATAAGATATTTCCATGACAAAGAACAGCTGAAAAACTTCAGGAACACCAAAACAACCCTACAAAGAATACTGAAAGACATGCTAGATACACATAGGATAAAACCACCAAGGAAGGCAGACAATTAAACAGAATGGAAAGGTAAAGATACAAGAGCAGAAAGTTAACATGTCAACAAACAACATGTCAACAAACATGTCAATAAACAAATATATAACCGTTATAACCATTAATGTAAATGGCCGCAATTCATCAATCAAAAGAAACAAACTGGCAAAATGGATCAAGAAACAACATCCAACCATATGCTGTCTTCAAGAAACCCATCTAGTCTACGGCCATACCACCCTGAACGCGCCCGATCTCGTTTGATCTCGGAAGCTAAGCAAGGTCGGGCCTGGTTAGTACTTGGATAGGAAGAAACCCATCTAACCCAAAAGGGAACCCATAGACTGAAAGTCAAAGGAGGGAAGACAATACTTCATACAACAGGAAACCGAAAAAAGCGGGAGTAGCTATCCTGATTGCAGACAATGTAAACTTCAAACCAAGAATGATCCAAAGAGATAAAGAAGGTCACTACATACTAGTTAGGAGAAAACTTCAAGAGGAAGAGATAACAATCTTAAATATATATGCACCAAATTCCAGAGCACCCAGCTATACAAAGCAAATACTAAAAGAAATGAAAAATCAAATAAGCAATAACATAATTATAACAGGAGAACTTAACACACCATTGACACAAAGGGACAGATCAACTAGACAGAAAATCAGCAATGACATAACAGAACTGAATCACACCTGTGAACAAATGGACTTGATAGATGTATACAGAGTGTTCCATCCAACAACATCAGAATATACCTTCTTCTCAGCAGTACATGAGACATTCTCTAAAATAGACCATATACTAGCCCACAGAATATATTTAAGTAAATGCAAAAGAACTGAAATTATCCCATGCATGTTATCGGATCATAGTGCCGTGAAACTAGAAATTAACAATAAAAGCAACTGCAAAAACCTCACAAACACATGGAAACTGAGTAATACACTCTTGAGGAACCAGTAGGTTGCAGAGGAAATTAAAGAAGAAACTAAACCATATCTGCAAGCAAATGAAAACACAAACACAACTTACTGGAGTTTGTGGGATACAATGAAAGCAGTGCTAAGAGGAAAATTTATTGCATTGAGTTCCCACATCAGGAAGACAGAACGAACAAAAATAAACAACCTGATGCTACAACTCAAACATCTAGAAAAAGAAGAACAAGCCAAGCCTAACGCCAAAAGAAGGGAGGAAATTATATAGATCAGAGCAGAAATTAATGCAATAGAGACTAAGAAAACAGTACAAAGGATCAATGAATCAAAGAGTTGGTTCTTTGAAAGAATAAATAAAATTGATAGGCCCCTGGCCAACCTTATTAAAAAAAGGAAAGAAAAAACTCAAATTCATGCAATAAGAAATGAAAAAGGTGAAATTACTACAGACTCAGTGGAAATACAGAAGATCATCAACACCTATTTCGAAAACATCTACTCTCATAGATTCGATAACACAGAAGAAATAGACAGATTCCTAGATACATATGAACTACAAAAGCTGGATCAGTAAGATGTAAAAGTGCTGAATAACCCAATTTCTATTATTGAAGTTGAAAATGTAATTAAGTCCTTGCCAACAAAGAAGAGCCCAGGCCCAGATGGTTTCACTGTGGAATTCTACAAGAATTACAAAGAAGACTTAATTCCGACACTCCTCAAACTCTTCAATGAAATTGAAAGGGAAGCAATTCTTCCTAAGTCATTCCTGGAAGAAAATATTACTCTAGTACCAAAACCTGAGAAAGACCCAACTAAAAAAGAGAACTATAGGCCAATCTCCCTAATGAACATAGATGCAAAAATTCTCAATAAAATATTAGCAAACAGGATGCAGCAAATCATCAAGAAGATTATACACCACGACCAAGTGGGATTCATCCCAGGAATGCAGGGATAGTTCAACATACATAAATCAATAAATGTAATTCACCATATCAATAGAGCCAAAAGTAAGAACCACATGATCATATCCATAGATGCAGAAAAAGCTTTTGATGAGGTCCAACACTCATTCACAACAAGAACCTTACAGAGAATTGGAATAGAAGGTCTTTTCCTCAATATGATAAAGGCCGTCTATGACAAACCAACAGCCAGCATCATATTAAATGATCAAAAACTGAAAGCCTTTACCTTAAAATCAAGCACAAGACAAGGATATCCCCTGTCACTGCTCCTACTCAACATAGTACTGGAAAAACTAACCAGAGCAATAAGACAGGAAGGAGAAATAAAATGACTAAAGATAGGAAAAGAGGAAGTTAAATTATCATTATTTGCAGATGACATGATACTTTACATAGAAGACCCCCAAAACTCTATTGAAAGACTCCTAGATATAATAAATAAATTCAGCAATGTAGCTGGATACAAAGTCAATACTCAAAAATCAATAGCATTCCTATACACTAACAATAAAAATACTGAGAGAGAAGTAAGAGAAGCCACACCCTTCACACTAGCATCCAAAAAAATGAAATACTTAGGAATTAATCTCACAAAAGAAGTAAAAGAACTATACAGTGAAAATTATAATACTCTGAAAAAGGAAACCAAAGAGGACTTCAGAAAATGGAAAGACATCCTGTTCATGGATAGGAAAAACAAACATTGTGAAAATGGCCATTCTCCCAAAATTACTATACAGATTCAATGCAATCCCAATCAAAATACTACTAACATACCTCATAGATCTAGAGAAATCACTCCTAAAAATCATCTGGAACCAGAAGAGACCTAGAATAGCAATGTCAATTCCAAGCAGCAAAGGCAAGGCAGGAGGCATCACAATCCCTGACTTGAAATTATACTACAAAGCTACAGTAATAAAATCAACATGGTACTGGAATAAAAACAGACCTGAAGATCAGTGGAATAGATTGGAAGATACAACCACAGCCACAAACTCACTCAATCACCTTATCTTTGATAAAGGGGCCAAACATGCTCGCAGGAAGAATGACAGTGTCTCTAACAAATGGTGCTGGAAAAACTGGCTATCCATATGCAGAAGACTAAAACTAGACCCATGCCTATCACTATGTACTAAACTAAAATCTAAGTGGATCAAAGATCTAAATATTAAAACAGAAACACTAAACCTGATGGAAGACAAAGTGGGTAAAAATATCAAAGATATAGGGGTAGGAAGAGAATTCATGAATAAGAATCAAACTACACGGGTAATACTTCCCAGAATCAATAACTGGGACCATATCTTATTAAAGAGTTTCTGCACATCAAAAGAGATTTCCAGCAGAGTGAAAAGAAAACCCACAAATCGGGAAAAATTCTTAATGGACTGTCCCTCAGACAAAGGACTTCTGTCTAGAGCTTATAAAATAATTTTAAAAAATCAGACCCTCGAAATTCAAAGACCCAATCCAAAAACAGGCATCTGAAATGAATACACAGTTCTCAGAAGAAGAAATATGAATGGCAAATAGATACATGAAAAACTGTTCATCATCTTTAGTCATTAGAGAAATGCAAACTAAAACCACACTGAGATTTCCATCTGACCCCAGAAAGAATTGCCAGGATAAAGAAAACTACCAACAACAAATGCTGGAGAGGCTGTAGGGAAAAAGGAACTCTTCTGCACTGTTGCTGGGAGTGTAGACTGGTGCAACCACTGTGGAGGTCAGTCTGGAGATTTCCTCAAAAAGCTGAGTTTGGAAGTCCCATTTGACCCAGCTATTCCACTTCTATGCATATTCCCAGAAGAACTGAGAACATCATACCACAGTGGTATATGTGCATCCATGTTTATAGCAGCACAATTTGTAATAGCCAGATCTTGGAAACAACCTAAGTGCCCATTAATTGAGGAATGGCTAAAAAAGCTGTTGTATTTCTATATAATGGAGTACCACTCAGCTATAAAGAATGATCACATTGAGATATTTATAAATAAATGGACACAACTTGAGACCATACTCATAAGTGAAATAAACCAAACTCACATGTGTAAATACCATATAGTCTCCCTAGTATGACAGTTGGTAAGAGTATATAAGATTTTATGGTAATCATTATTTCCCATTTCATTGCTTTGAAGCCTTTCAATGTTTTCATTCATCAGCTGGAATAGTTTTATTCTGTCTTGTTTGACTTTATTATGCATGATGGTATAAACAGCTGTTTTGAAGAAAACAAAACATTAAGGTAGCCATTGCTGATTTGATATCATCTTGCTTAGAAGTCCTACCATGCTTCTACTCTGCTATTACCATCATTTCTATTATATTGTGTCTTATTGGGATTTTAATATATGTGATAGTATAAACAAATTTTTAATTGAAAATGAGACATTATAGTAGCCATTGATCATTCTCTGTTATTTGGTTCAGAATGCCCTGTAATTCTCTCATTCTTTAGAATGGTTTTATACTATTTTGTTATGTTTGATATTATTGTATTTGAAACTATGCTCAACTATAGCAGAGAAAGATATTTTGCTAGCTACTGTTAAGTGCGGTTGTCTTATTGTAAAGTGCTGTGTTGCTTATGTTGTTTTGTTCTGATCTGCTTTGTTCTGCCCTCTTTTGTTTTATTCTCTTTAAAATAAAAAAATAAAAAATTACCTGAATTCTTATTTTTCAGCCACAAAAATTAGAACAGACTTTTTAAAATTACATTTATAAGAACACAAATATCTATATCTATAGAAATAAGTTTGTAAGTCAAACGAGTCTACTACACCAAAAAGAACAGAAAATTGCTAAGAGAAATAGCAAATATTTAACTAGAATATAGAGATACACCGAGTTCTTGAATTATAAGACCTAGTATGATTAAAATGTCTCTCTCCAATTTTACTGATAATTTTATTGATATAGTGCCAATAAAAATTCCAGCAAATTTTTTTGAAATAAATTCAAAATTGATTATGAGTTTTATATGGTTTTCAAAATGGCTTGTAATATAAAAATTTGTTGAAAAAGGAAAAAATTTGGGATGCTTATCTACCTTATTTTCTCTTCAGATTTACTTTAAAGACATAGTAATAAAAAGCAATCATGGCAAAAAAATACAGATCAATTTTTACAGGATAAAATCAAGAGTTAGACTCACATATTTGTGAGTAGTTAATTTTCAAATGTTAATGAAGAAAGTAAAGTATTTTCAGTAAGTTATGCTGTAACAACTAGGTATCCCCAAGTGGAAGCATGAATATTGACCCTTACCTCATGCCATAAACAAAAAGTAATCAAAGTTGTCCATAGACCAAAATGCAATGCAAATAAAAGAGAAAAAGGAGAAAGTACTTGCACAACTTCAGGGTCATAAATTATTTATGACACAAAATCACAAATCATTCAAAGAAATTGGTAAGCTTGAATCTCATCAAAATTTAAAATTTTTTCTCATCATAACATTCCTCTAAAAAAGAAGTGACCACTGGCATAAGAGGAGAAAATACTTGCTGTTCAACAAAAGACTAATATTTAAATAAATATTATATCACATCAATATCACAACTCAATAAAAAGGAAATTGACAAAACTAAATTTTAGACAAAAGACTTGAACAGATACTTTACAAATGACTATAAATGAATGCTCAATAAGCATATAAGTAAAAATTGTTTCAAAAAAAAGCAAGCAAGGAAATCCAAATTAAAACCACTTAAACTTGTCCAACCCTGAGAGTGTCTTCTATATTCCCATATCCTAAATACATCTCTTGCTTTAACTCTTGATCAGACCTATTTTGGTAGTCTTCACACTGTCTTTTCATGTATAGCATATAGCTTTATCATCCCAATAAACCTGTAAGGTGAAAATTATTATCACTATTTGTTTTTTATACTAATTCTAGACCAAATGTGCCAAAGATTACACTGATCATGTATAGCTGGGGTAGATATTAATCTATCTGATTTTGTGGTATGGTATTTATACACTATATATTTTCCACCAAAAATGTGTATACCTAACAGAGTTGTCTACATGTAATACAATGGATTAGGGAAAAAATCAAACTTTACACATGTTTTTCAGGGCTGGGAAAAACATCTTCTCTTATCACTGGACATCAGAGTTTTCCATTCTTGGGTCTTCAAACTTGTACTAAATTACACCACTGGCTTCCACAGTGGGACTTCCTGGAATTCATAATAATGTGAGCCAATTCCCACAATCAATAGATATCTACATACAGTGACTATATATAAATATATATTATAGTGATCAAAATGGTGACACAATTAGAGAAACCAAGAAGACATTCTCTGACAAGGAAAGACTTACGAAGGTTACATCACAGGTATACATCTTCAGAAAGTGTACTTGATAGATTCTAACTGATCAAGAGTTACTTAAAACAAAGAAATCAAAAATGAGAGTTGTATAGTGTAAAAATGAATTCAGTAAGCACAGACCTCAAGGTAAATATTATAAATCTGTCTAGGAAACAGAAATTTTTCTTGAAGGAAAATAAATACAAAAATAAAAAATAATTTAATAATGTATCTATGTGTATATAAATCATAGACTGTTATCAAAACCAGGAAGTGAGTAGAATAAAGATAAGAGTAGCAAAAACATTTGTTTCATTATCTTGTAAAAGAAATGTTTAAAAGATATTGTATTACCTTAATATTTATTTGTAAAATAAGAGATAAAAGTAAGATTATGAAAACATAATGTAATCAATGTCCATAAAGAAAAAATTGGAATTCAGGGAAATATTTTAAAAGCCAGAAAGAGAACTTCTGGGAAGATGGCAGAGCAGTAAGCAGCAGAAAACCAGCTTGTCTGAGAGTCACCATCCAGACACCTGAAATACAGCATCATGAGGAAGATAAGAAGGAAGAGAGTGGGTCCCTGGACCCAGGAAGAATGTGAAGTGCAAATTGAAGCCCACGAAGAGAATAAAAAGAAAAACTTCAGTGAAGGCAGCACCTTCTCCCTCAGATGAGTGAGACTCACTGTGCAAGAGGAGTCATTCAAATCTGGGGACACATGGTCACAGTGATGACATTTGGTGATCCAGGAGGCCTCTGAGGAGAGATGCATTAGTAGAGGGAAGTGGTGAACATGGAGGACTGCACAGGCTGGAGGTGAGTGAAGAGGACTTAGTCCTCCCTTGGGGAGAGAGTGATTACCTGGGAGACATTTTGGAGATGAGCTAGATAAGCCCAGAACCCAGAACTACTGCTAGCTTCCTCTAGCAGCTCCCAGCTGGGCTCTATGGAAATTGCAGGGACTATGGCAATCCCAGTGAGTCTGGTCTTGGGGAAGGCCTGCTGAGATTATCCACTATTCCACCATAAAGGAACTGCTGACTTGTTGGGGTAGACTGGCATGATTCAGGACTCTGTCTCCACAGGTTGTCTACTAGTGAAACCAGTGAGAATCCTAGGAGTAGACTACTTTTTTTGTTTTTCTTTTTCTTTTTCGTTTTTATTTAGTTTATTTTTGTTTATTTTCTTTTGTCTTTCTCCTTCATCGTTTATATATGAGTGTGAAAGTGGTTCCTAACTTCTTTGCGGATGTGGTACTGGTCTGTTCTTCCTTTTACCTCTTCCATTTCTCTTTTCCTTCAGTTTTCTGCACCACTCCAGGAATTAAACTTTAAAAAAAAAAAGAAAGAAAATAAAATGGGAAGACATTTAAGCAGAATGCAACCTCAGACATCTGGCTCACAAAAGGCAAATCCAGGGGTCAATGAGGTGGGGCAATCTGAAAGTCCCCCACCAGATCTCTCTGAAGTGAAACAACAAAGCAATTGAATGAGATTCTTAAAAAATGAAATCAGAAATAATCTCTTAGATAACTACAATGTTTACCAAAATACACACTGTGCTTAGTGATGTTAGGGTAGGCACAGACCAAAAAAAAAAATGAGTTTAAGAAAATTATGAAAGCATGGTATAGGAAATAAATGGAATCCATAAAGCAGATTCAAGAAGATATCCAGAAGAATAAAAACTCCATTGAAAGTATTTGAAGCAGATTATGCCAGTGTGAAGACAGGATCTCAGATATTGAAGGCAGGCTTGAAGTTAGTGACCAGGAAAAGAAAGATTTCTCAAAACTAGCAAGGGACCATGAGAAATCAATCCAGCAGCTGCTAGGTGAGGCAAAGAAGAGTAACTTAGGATTAATTTGAGTCAGGGAACAAGCAGGAGATACCACAAATGACATTAAAAACATGCTCACAGACATCATGACAGAAAACTTTCCTGGTAGAGAAAAAGAATTTGACATACAAATAAGTGAAGTATATAGAACTCCAATTACTAATAATCAAAAAAATCTACAGCCAGGTATATCATAGTCAAGATTCCAGAAATTCAACACAAGAATAGAATCCTAAAAGCTGTTAGAGAAAAAAAAACTAATTAACTATAAAGGAAAGCTCATCAGAATTACAGCCAGCTTCTTAGCATAAACTCTGAAGTCAAGGATAGCTTGGAGGGAAGCACTCCAAGTTCTAAAGGAGAGCAACTTTCAACCCAGATTGATGTATCCCGCAAAACTGTCTTTCAAAATTGATGGAGAACCAAGACACTTCCATGACAAAGAACATTAGAAGAAATTTATGACCACCAAACCAGCACTCCAAAATGTCCTGAAGGACATTCTAGAAAGAGATAATAAGGACTACAGCTCCATGAACCCCAACAGAAGGAATATAGTAGGGAAGAAGAGCAACTAGAGGGAGGGGGAAAAAAAGGGTAAGCCAAAAACAGGAAAATAACATGACAAGGATAAGTCAATACATATCAGTTATAATCATCAATGTTAATGGTCTCAATTCACCACTCAAAAGACACAGACTGGCAGAATGGATCAAGAAGCAAGATCCAACAATATGCTGCATACAAGAAACACATTTAATTCAAAAAGAAATTCATAGACTAAAAGTCAAAGGATGGAAAACAATACTCCATGTGACAGGACCTCAGAAAAAAGCAGGGGTAGCTATTCTATTTGCAGATAAAGTGAATTTCAAGCCAAGACTGATTAAGAGAGATAAAGAAGGTCACTATACCCTCATAAAGGGAACAATCCAAGAGGAAGAGATAACAGACATAAATACATATACAACAAATACCAGTGCACCCAACTATATAAAACAATTACTAACATACAGGAAAACTCAAATAAGTGCTAATACAATTGTATCAGAAGACCTAAACACCCCACTGTCACAAAAAAAAAAACAGATAAAGTAGACAAAAAATTAATAAGGAAATATTAGAACCAAATCAAACTTTTAAATAAATGGGCCTAGTAGATGTCTACAGAGTCTTCCATCCCCGCAACATCAAAATACACATTGTTTTTAGCTGCATATGGGATATTCTCCAAAATAGACCACACACTGTCTCATAGAACATGTGTAAATAAATGCAAATGAATTGAAATTACTCCATGCATACTATCAGACCACAGTGCAATGAAATTGGAAATCTCTATCAAAGGAAACCACAAGAACTTCATAAACACATGAAAATTAAATAGCACCCTACTGAACAACCAATGGGTCACCCATGAAATTAGAAAAGAAAATAGACAGTTCTTACATTTGAATGATAATGACAACACAACATATTGGAACTTGTGGGACACAATGAAAACATCTTAAGAGAGAAATTTATAGCAGTAAATATCCATATCAGGAAAACAGAGCAAGTGTATAATAACAACTTAAAGTTGAACCCCAAACTTCTAGACAAAGAAGAGCAGGCTAAACCAAAAGCTCACATGAGGGAGGAAATAAGAAAGATCAAAGCAGAAATTAACACACTGGAGATTAAAAAAAATACAAAGTATCAATGAATCCAAGAGTTGGTTCTTTGAAAGATTAAATAAAAGGGACAAACTCTTAGACAACCTGATCAAAAATAAAGAAAAGAAAAGACTCAAATCCATGCAATTAGGAATCAAAAGGGCAAAATCACAATCGACGCTGCAGAAATCCAGAAAATCACCTATACCTACTTAAAAATTGTATTCTAACAAGACAGAAAATACAGGAGAAATGGGACAGATTCCTAGATACATATGAATTACCAAAAATGAATCAAGAAGATATAAAAATTCTACATAACCCAAGATCAATAAATGAAATCAAAGATGTAATTAAAAATCCATCAACAAAGAAAAGACCGGACCCTGATGGAGTCACTGCTGAATTCTATAAGAAATTTAGAGAAGACCTAATACCACTACTTCTCAAATTCTTTAATGAAATTGAATGGGAAGCAATACTTCATCCCTGGAAGCAAGCATTACCCTAATACCAAAACTAGAGAAGGACCCAACAAAGAAAGAGAATTACAGGCCGATCTTCCTAATGAACATTGGTACAAACTTCCTCAATAAGATACTGGCAAACAAACTGCCACAAATTGTCAAGAAGATTGTACATCATGATCAAGTGAGGATTCATCCCAGGGATTCAGAGATGGTTCAACATACGTAAATCTATAAATGTAACACACCATTATACAGAGCCAAGGGCAAAAATCATATGATCAACTAAATAGATGCAGAAAAAGCTTTTGACAAAGTCCAGCACCCATTCATGATAAAAAAAAACCTACAGATAATTGGAATAGATGGTCTTTATCTCAATCTGATAAAAGCCATTTACAACAAGCCAACAGCCAACATCATACTACATGGACAGAAACTAAAAGCTTTAACTTTAAAATCAGGAACAAGACAAGGGTGTCCACTGTCTCCATTCTTATTCAACATAGTCCTGGAAATTTTAGCTGGAGCAATTAGACAAGAGAAAGAAATAAAATGACTAAAGGTAGAAAATGAAAAAGTTAAACTATCATTATTTGCAGATGACATGATACTCTACATAGAAGGTCCCCCAAAAGACATCTCCACCAAAAGACAGCTAGATTTAATAAGCAAATTTAGTAACATAGCTAGCTACAAAGTCAACACTCAAAAATCAATATCTTCCTGTACACGAATAACAAACTCACTAAGTGAGAAATCAGGGAAGCAATACCTTTTACAGTAGCATCTAAAAACATGAAATAACTAGGATTCAATCTAACAAAAGATATAAAAGACCTCTACATTGAAAACTACAATACTCTGAAAAAGGAGATTGAGATTGAAGAGAATATTTAAAAATGGAACAATATCCCATGCTCTTAGGTAGAAATAACCAATATAGTGAAAATGACCATACTTCCAAAACTATTATATAGATTCAATACAATCCCAATCAAAATTCCAATAGTATATCTCACAGAATTAGAGAAAGGAATCTAAAATTCATCTGGAACCAGAAGAGACCTAGAATAGCAAAGGCAATCCTGGGCAATAAAGGCATCACAATCACTGATTTGAAATTATACTATAAAGCTACTGTGATAAAAACAGTGTGGTACTGGCAAAAAAAAAAAAAAACAGAACCAAAGATCAATGGAACACATTACAAGGTGCAAAAACAACTCCAGACACACTAAGCCACCTTGTCTTTGACAAACATGCTAAACACATTCACTGGAAGAAAGATAGTCTCTTTAGTAAATGGTGCTGGAAAAACTGGCTCTACACATGATGGAGATTAAAACTTGACCCATATCTTTCACTATGTACTAGGCTGAAATAAGAATGGATCAAAGAGCTTAATATTAAAATGGAAACCTTAAATCTGCTGAAAGATGGAGTAGGTAAAACTCTTGAAGACATTAGTGTAGGCAAAGACTTTATGAACAAAACCCAGATTGCATAGGAACTATCACCAAGAATCAACAACTGAGATCTCACTTTTACACAGCAAGAGAAACCACCAACAGAGTGAAGAGACAACCTACAATGTGGGAGAAAATGTTTGCCAGCTGTTCTTAGACAAAAGATTGCTATCAAGAACACGTAAAGAACTCAAAAAAATGTCCTCCCAAATTTAAAGACCCAACCCAAAAATGGGAAGCTGAGATGAATACATACTTCTCAGATGAAGAAATACAAACAGCAAATGAATATGTGAAAAATGTTCAACATCACTGGTCACTTGGGAGATGCAAATTAGAGCAACACTGAGATTCCACCTCACCCCAGAAAGAAGGGCTACTATTAAGAAATCAAGCAATAACAAATGCTGGGGGGGCTGTGGGGGAAAAGGAACACTTCTCCACTGTTATTGTACATGCACATTAGTGCAACCATGGAGGAAATCACTGTGGAGATTCTTCAAAAAAATTAGGGCTACAGGTCCTAGTCAATCCAGCTATTCCCCTTCTGGATATCTTCCCAAAAGAATTACAAATATCATACCACAGTGATATATGTGCACCCATGTTTATAACAGCACAGTTTGTCATAGCCAGATCTTAGAAACAACCTCAGTCCCTATCAACTGATGAATGGATAAAAAAGATATGATCTTTTTATACTATGGAGTACTACTTAGCCATAAAGAAGGATAAACTGGAGACTTTTATAGGTAAATGGATGTAACTTGAGAACATACTCATTAGTGAAATAAGTAAGACACACATGTGTAAACTCTGTATTGTTTTATTAGTGTGAGAAGCTGAAAGAAAAAACATATGTACATGTGTAAGTATATGTATATATATATATATGCATATATTTAATAATTAAGATACTTATACTACTGATTTCTCTGGGTTCACTGAAGAGAAAGATTTGTGCTGGTATCATTCAGACAATTGAGTACAGATGTCTTGTGTCTAGGTGAATGATTTGGGGATGACAATGTGCAATGTATGTACCATTGTTTCCCCCTGGTGATGTTTTGAAATTTTGTTGTAGTTTCTTCTTCTTCTTCTTCTTCTTCTTCTTCTTCTTCTTCTTCTTCTTCTTCTTCTTCTTCCTCTTTATTCCTTATTCCTTTTTATCCTTGAAATAAAATGGATTTGTAAAAATTTTTAAAAATAAAAATCCAGAAAGAAAAATTAATAATAGACACTATCATTGGCAAAATATATCTAATTCAGGCTTCCATGTTATAAGAAGTCTTTTAACATTAAGTAAGAGACTACATTTATATCTTTATCAAGAATGGTCATGAAAAATATTGAGGTTATTTTTAAATTTGGTCAAAAAACAAAGTAATCTTGTGCCATGGTACACACCTCCAATTCTACCTACTCAAAAAGGTGATGCAGGAGGACTACTTGAGTCCAGGAGTCTAAGCCCTGCCTGAGATATACAATGGGCTTCTTCAATAAATTGGGGGGTGAGGGTGAGGAAGAGGAAAAGGAGGGGAGGATAAAAGGAAGAGGACAAGAATAAGATCTCTTCAAAATGACAACACATAGAGAAAATGACAATATTAATATCAAATAACTGGAATGTAAGGAAAATATGCAACATAATAGAAAACACTGATAATCACAATATAGCCTAAAGACACATAATCATGAAAATATCTCAAAATAAAACTTGCAAATATATAAAATGAGGTACAGAGTTTAGAGTTTTAGAGTTTTAAAAATAGTGGATTAAAAAGATTTATTTAACTATCAAAAATTGTGAAATGGAAAATACAAGGGGGAAAGGTGTTAATTTCCACCTTCCTGAGTGAAGAGACCACTGATATCACTTACAGTTGATAAGTCAAGCAGTGGCAGCACGTGAGCACTGTGAGGAGGTGTGGAGACCACCTCCAAACAAGAGATAAACAGGCAAAAGCTAGAAAGGCAACAGATGGAATAAGACAGTGGATGGACAGGAACTCTTTTTCAAACAGCTTCAGTGTACCAGTTGGTCTTTTTCTCTTGCATCAGTGTCGACTTTTTTTCAATAAATAAATTAACTGTGCGAGAAAAACTGATCATGAGTCACAAACTTCCCAAGTCATCAGTTGTATGCCACAATCTGACTCGAGCACAATGAAATTCAAAATTATTAAAATGTTTATGCAAATAAAGAGAAAAAACATTTTTGAAGTGTTAAGTTCTGTCCCAGTCACTAATGGAAACCCCAAATAATTATTACAGTATAATTATAAAATGGAAAGTATAACGAATTTATACAATGCAGCTAAACCTATAATCATAGCCAAATTCATAGCCTTAAAGTTTATACTAATAAATACTAAAAACAACTAGAAATGAAGATTAAAGCAAATCTATTAAAAGGAAAAGAAAAAAGACAAAAATTAATTGATTTGAAAATAAAGATAGAGTAATAATAATAATAATAAAGGATAGCTTGTGCTACCAGATATCAAGGTATAACCACAAAGCCCATAGAATAGACACACTAATAAATGAAAATCTATAGACTAGATCCAAATTTATATTAGCACTGAATGTTCAAATAAACTTGAATTTGAATCAATGGAATTAGAGTTAAACATACAGAACATGATCAAAAAATAAGGTGAATGCATAAAATTTTTAACATTTGTTACAGTAAAAAAATTAAATTGCCATTAATCCTTTTCAAAATATTTCCTCTTGTTTAGAACACACTTATTGTTCTTGCCACTTCCTGGGGCAGTTCTGAAAGTCTGCTTCCAGTATGCTAAATTTAATTCAACTGATTAACTAACACATTATTGAAGTTCATAATTTGCTCAGATATGCTTAGTTTTCCCAATTACTGTTTTTATGTTCTCAGATTCCATTCAATCTTATCTTTAGTCATCATATCTCCTTAGCCTCTTCTTGGCTATGACATTTTCCCAGATTTTCCTTGTTTTTGATGACTTTTGAGGAGTACTTTATCTCTGTATTGTATTTATCTGATGAATAATTATACTGGGCTGATGGGTTTAAGGAAATAAATTTCTTTTCAGTGAACATACTAAGGACTAGTATAGGTGCAGCAAGATGAGCATTCTTCTCTGTTGTAAGTATAAAAATTGTTACCATTTTTCTAGACATAGTTTTTCTAATAAAACCATCCTAATGCAATCAAGTTATTTCATTCCAAAGACTCCCTTTAAAATGTTCAGAAATACCTGGTGTGGTGGCACACACCTGTAATCCCAGCACTTGGGAAGTGGCGGTAGGAGGACTGCTTTGAGTTCAAGGCCAGCCTGGGCTACAGTGTATATACCTTCTCCATGGCACTCAAGGCCAAGGGTCTTGCTATTCCAGAGTTTCTGTTCCATAGTTAACATTAGATATGTTTCTCCTTACATCTGTGACAAAGCTTACGGACTCCCTATAGCATCATATTGGTGGCCTTTTCTTTATTTTTTGATTTTTATTCCTTTTTTCTTTATCCCAACAGAATCAAGTCCAGGATCTTCATTCTGACTATTCTCCCATTATTTGATCAGCCAGAACTTTTCCTACCCCCATTTCTACAGTTTGTCTTATGCTTGTTTATATGTTTATGTACTGAGATTTTTGGGGGCCAGGTTAGATCTCATTCATCTTTGCTTTTACCTTCAGCACTCAATTAATCCTTGTTAAATTTGTGCTGGATAAATTTTCAAAAATATTTGTCCAATGTAATTAGGCTAATTTTTAATCATTACTGTAAACATGCCTCGTTCATTTGCCCCTGCACTTGCCCCTGCACCATTCCCCCCCACCTGGCCTACTCTTTGGCCTCCCCTTCCTGTTCTCATCTTTGCCAACTCTTGCAATTGCTACTAATTCAATGTTCCACTACTAGTTCCTCCTATTTATTTCATCTTTACTGGTCTATTTCTTCTGATCTTCTAAGGGTCTGTTTATATTTTGGTCCACATGACTTTACACGGTCCCCTACTAATATCAGGCTCATATCTCAGCCAGAATGAATTAGCAACAAGCTCAGAATCTGATATAAGAGAGAGACCAATGGTTCCACACCAGTATTGCCATTACTATCTTAGAGATTGTATTTAATCATCCATGCTCTTTGGATCTCAGAAAACCACCTGTAAAATCAGGATGATATACAAATCTATGCCTCAAAGATCAAAAGAAATTAATGAAAGGAGGAAAGAGAGAAAATAATCTTTATGATTACTGTTGCCATTATTTATTAAATCTTTTCTGCCCCAAAGAGTTTATACTTTCTTAAGACTGGCATTCTTCTGTATCCTTCAGAGTGTCTTACCCAATATTCACATACAGTACACCAAAATGGAAGTCAGAAGACACATTCTGTCACACCATACAATCTTTTGTGTGTGTGTGCATATACTTCAATTTTAATACATAAAAGTAGATTCAAAGTTAAACCTCAAGTATTGTTGATTCTACTCTTTTTTATATATAGAGGAAAGAGTAGAAATAATAAAGAATTTCAAAAAATAACACTAAGAAATCACTATTTGATAAATTACATACTGTTATCTTAGAAGCAGTTGTTTATGTTACAAAATCAAAGCATAAAATCTGGACAATCAAAAAATGACAGTACAAACTATTATGTTTGATAAACTAACAAAAATTTAGTAGTAGGGTTGTTTATCTTGCACACTTAAACATACATACAGTTACATTCTTTAGAGCACTTTCTTTCCCTTTCATTATTAGAATATCTATTATATATTTTTATCTTATTACTCTTCCAGTTTTTTATTATTATCTTTTAAACTAGAGAAACAATACGATATTTACAAATACAAGTCTGATTTATTTCACTTATGAAATAAGTCTCAAGTTACCTCCCTTTACCTATAAAAGCCTCAAGATCATCCTTTTTATAGCTGATTAATGTTCCATTGTATAAAAATACCACATCATTTTCATCCATTCTGCAGTAACTGGGCATTTTGGTTGTTTCCAAGATTTAGCTATTACAAATTGTGCTGCTATAAAAATGGGTGCACATATATCACTGTGATATGACCTTTTCAATTTTTTCTGGGAAAATACCCAGGAGGGGAGTGGCTGGATTGAAAGGAACCTCCAATCGTAGTTTGTTGAGAAATCTCCACACTGATTTCCACAGTGTCTGCACCAATCTACACTCTCACCAACAGTGGAGAAGTGTTCCTTTCTACCTACAGCCTCTCCAGCATTTGTTATCAGTTGATTTTTTTGATGTCAGCCATTCTTTCCACAGTGAGATGGAATTCTAAAGCTGTTTTAATTTGCATTTCTCAAATGACCAGAGATGGTGAGCACTTCTTCATGTATTTATTTGCCATTTGTGTATCTTCATCTGAGAAATGTGTGTTTATGTCAAATGCCAATTTTTGGAGGGGGTCTTTAAATTTGGGGGAGCTTGATGTTTTTCAATTCTTTGTATATGCTGGATGTAAATCCTTTGTCTGAGAGATTGTCAGCTAAAATTCCTTCCCATTCAGTGGGTTTTCTTTTCACTTTGTTGGTGATTTCTTTTGAAGTGCAAAAACTTTTTAGTAATATGAGATTACAGTTGCTGATTCACTGAAGTACTTCCTGTATAGTTTGCATTTTGTTCATGAATTCTCTGCCTAGCCCTATGACTCCAAGATTTCTACCTACCTTGTCTCCCAGTAGATTTAGTGTTTCTGTTTTAATATTTAGATCTTTGATCCATTTTGACTTTAGTTTAGTGTATAGTGATAGGCATGGGTCTAGTTTCAGTCTTCAACATGTGGAAAACCAATTTTTCCAACACCATTTATTAAAGAGGCTATCCTTCCTCCAGTGAACATGTTTAGCACCTTTGTCAAATATCAGGTGGCTGAGTGTCTTTATAGCTGTGCTTGCATCTTCAAATCTGTTCCATTGATCCTCAGGTCTATTTTTTTTGCCATTACCAGGCTGATTTTATCACTGTGGCTTTGTAGTATAATTTCAAGTCAGGAATTGAGATGCCTCCTGCCTTGTCTTTGTTGCCCAGAATTGCCTTTGCTATTCTAGGTTTCTTCTGTTTCCAAATGAATTTTAGGAATGTTTTATCTAGATCTGTGAGGTATGTCAATGGTATTTTGATTGGGATTGCATTAAATCTGTATAACAGTTTTGGGGAGTATGGTCATTTTCACAATGTTGGTTCTTCCTAACCAAGAGCAAGGAATATCCTTCCATTTTCTAATATCCTCTTCAATTGCCTTTTTTAGATTAGCATAATTTTCAGTATATAGGTCTTTTACTTTCTTGGTTAGGTTGAATCCTAAATATTTCAATTTTTTAGATGTTATTGTGAAAGGTGATATTTCCATAATTTCTCTCTTGGTGAGTTTTCTGTGTAAAGGAATGCTATTGAGTTTTCAGGGTTGACTTTGTATCCAGCTACACTGCTGAATTTATTAACTCTAGTAGTCTTTAATGGAGTTTTTGGGTCTTCTAGTAGTCTTTAATGGAGTTTTTGGGTCTTCTATGTAGAGTGATAATTTAAATTCTTCCTTTCCTATCTTTATTCTTTTTATTTCTCTTTCTTGTATGATTGGTCTGGCTAATATTTTCAGAACTATATTGAATATGGGTGATGACAGTAAACATCCTTGTCTTGTTCTTGATTTTAGAATGAAAGCTTTCAGTTTTTGTTCATTTAGTATAATGCTGGCTGTTGGTTTGTCATAGATGGCCTTTATCAGTTTGAGGTAGATACCATCTACTCTGAGTTTCTATAGGGTTTTATCATGAACAAATGTTGGACTTTATCAAAAGCTTTTTTTGCATCTATTGAGATGATCATGTGATTTTTGTTTTTGGCTCTGTTGATGTGGTATATTAAATTTATTGATCTGTGTATGTTTAACCATCCCTGAATTCCTAGGATAAATTCCACTTGGTCATGATATATAATTTTCTTGATGATTTGCTGCATTCTATTTACCAGGATTTTATCTTTGCATCAATGTTCATTAGTGAGATTGGCCTATAGTTCTCCTTTTTGGTTGGGTCTTTCTCTGGTTTTGGTATCAGAGTAATACTTGCCTCCAGAAATGAGTTAGGGAGGAGTGTTTCCCTATCAATTTCACTGAAGAGGTTAAGAAATACTGGCATTAAATATTTTCTAAATTTCTTGTAGAATTCAGCCATGAATCCATCAAGACCTGGGTTTTTCTTTGTTGGTAAGTTTTTAATCACATTCTCAATTTCAATAGCTCATATTGGGTTTTTCAAAATTGTTATATTTTCTTGATTGAGCTTTGGTAGTTCACACATTTTTAGAAATCTGTCCATTTCCTCTGTTTTCCAACCTATGTGAGTAAAGGTTTTCAAAGTAGGTATTCATGGTCTTTTGAATTTCCATGGGAGCTGTAGTAATTTCTCTCTTTTCAGTTCTTACTGCATGAATTTGAGTTTTTTCTTTGTTTTTCTTGATAAGGTTGGCTAGAGATTTATCAATTTTGTTTGTTCTCTCAAAAAAACAGCTCTTTGATTCATTAATTCTTTGTATTTTTTTAGTCTTTATTACATTAATTCCTGCTATGATCTTTATAATTTCCTCTCCTCTATGAGCTTTGGGTTTTACTTGCTCTTCTTTTTCTAGGAGCTTGAAATGTAGCGTTAGGTTGTTTATTTGTGATCATTCTGTTTTCTTGATATGTCAGCTTATTGCTATATATTTCCCTCTTAGGACTGCTTTCATTGCATTCCACAGGTTTCAGTATGTTGCATCTGCATTTTCATTGAATTGTAAGTATTGCTTAATTTCTTCTTTAATTTCACCTGCAACCCATTGACTCTTCAGGAGGATGTTATTTAATTTCCATTTATGCAGGTTTTGCAATTTGTTTTGCCATTAATTTCTTAAATCTGGTACCAGGCCATGACTTCAAAAGAGCTGATGTTGAAAGGTGGTGTAAAAACGTCTATTAACAAAACTGCTTAATAGTGTCAAGATTCAGCACAAAACACTTTTTTTCTTTTACAAACACCTTTCTAAATCCATTCTTGATGCATTCTCTCTCCCTTTCAGAGAATCAGTTGTGCAGACTGATGAGGTGAAAAATCAATTTCTCTGTTTTTAAAAAAAGTAGAACCTATTTACAAAACATGCAAAAGAATTTTACATAAGGTGTTACTGCAGAACTAGCTTAAAGAGAGTACAGCCAAGGGAGAAAATACACCTTTACTTCTAGAAATATAGGTCCTTTTCCCTGTTTCTGGAAGAAATACATTTTTTAGGTCACAGGCTATAAAATGGCACACAAGGCAAAGACAGAAATGAAATAGTTTGTATATCCTTTATATTTCCAGCAGTTGAGACAATATTTTAGTGCTGAGGTTACCTCTAGTGGTGAAACCAGAGCTAGCTGTTAAGCAGCCAGAATGCCAGAACGCAAGAGCCATTGAATACATGACCATTTACATTTCAGCACGTTCCTTGTTCTGGTCTTCTAGAAGCTGTAGGCGTCTATTTAGTTTCATTATTTGTCATCTTAATGAAGCTGCGTCTACCACAGTCATGTCATCTGCTGCTCCTTCACTGACTGCATCTACACTTGAAATGCCATACCTGACGTTGTCATGATGATTAGAAGTGGCAGCAGCAGACCCACCACGGGACACGGGTACAGAATCATTCCTGACCAGCTGTCCACTTTGGCACAACATTTTCATTCGTGGAGCGCTCTCTTTTTAACCTGCCAACTGCGTGGATCTGTGTTCATCATGTTGAGGGGTTGGAGAAGGTCTTTCCAAGTCCAGAAAAATCTATGGGTCTTTCACTTAGTGTAAGTACAGGAGGTGGTGTTTTTAGTGCCTGAGGTTTTAGAGGAGTTAACTGAATAAGGTCAAGATCTGCTGGTCTTGAAAATGGAATTTCTGAATTATTTCCCACCACAACAATCCTCTCTGGAACTTGCATTATCACACTAGCGTTTGGAACGCCTTCTTGGAATCCTTGTTCCAGGTCAGCATTTGCTGGTGCTTCTTTTAATTTTTCTGGGACCCTGATTTGCTGACTAATACCTTCGGCGTATTCCATCTCATACTGAATTTAACTAATTTCTGCTGTCCCAGCAGCCATGGGAGAAGGAAAGACTGCCACTCTAACCCTGTGTGCACCAGGTGCTGCCTGCTCACTGGCTCTATTTGCTGCTGTGCTTCGTATTAGATCCTTAAGTTACTTTGACGTGCATGGGCTGGACTTGGAGCCACTTTCGTCCTCCTGGGCCCTCTACAGTGTCCAGGAGGCAGAGGCCATCCGTTGGCTCCCGGGGTGTTCTCAGAGGCCCATGGCCAAGCATCTTGGGCAGCCAGGGCCAGGCACCTGTGGAGTGGCCTGTAGTGAGACGGACGCCCACACCATACAATCTTGAAGCCATAACCTTTAAAATCTCTTTCACTGTCAAATAAGGGTCATATTATCATAATATCTGCCCTATTTATCCCTCTCGAGATATCATCATTTGTCAACAAACACATTATACATAAGAACTTTGTAAGTTGCTAAGCCCCTATAACCTGCAAAATTGAAATTCAGTCTCTTTTTTACCCGGGATAGAACTCACGACCTAGCACTTGCAAGGCAGGTGCTTATGCCGCTGAGCTAAATCCCCAATTCAGTCTCTTTTCATATTTCCTTTAGTCTGTTCTACTCTACTAACATTCCCATGAGCCACACCAAAAACTTTGCTCCTGAGTTATACTTATGCCAACTCTAACCTATCAAATCCAACACCACTCCAACACTGGCCCTTTTCTCTTATGGACACCATGGTTCACACAATTGCTCATGCTCCCGTCTATTTGGGGGCACAGAATCCTAGATCCAAATATCTAGCCCACCTCTAGCAAGTATTCAGGAAATATAAGCAAGCACTCTTATATTATGTTATTGGCTTCCCATTTTTCTCCTACTTTGATGTTCTCTGATCCTTCCATCTTTTCTTTTACATTGTCCTGTTACATGTGACTTTGTAAACCACCTCAAATTCCTTCTGAAAGGAAAAAGTTCTACTTATTCACTGAAAACAATGTCCTGTTTCTAACTGCAGAAATGTCCTGTTTCTAACTCCAGAAACTATGACAATCTACATGGTCATTCATTAGCTGTCATCAAAAGGAATGGCTGTGGTTGACACAAAAACTAAGACAACAGAAGCCTTCCCTGTGTGAATACTGCTTTGAAATGTCACTTTTCAACTCCTCTCATCACAAGGTAGGAGGCTGGGCTGGGGATTTAGCTCAGCGGCTCCAGTACTTGCCTGGTAATTGCAAGGTTGTGAGTTCAATCCCCAGTACCCCCCCCCAAAAAAATGTAGGAAGTTTTGCTTGATCTGTTTTATATGCATGGCTATTGTGACCAGTTTTAGTAAACAGAATGCAATCAAAATAATGACAGTTTTAAGACTAAAGAGAATTTGAGCTGTTCCTATCTCTCTCTTGACATCCCATCCAGCCATCAGATTAACAAACCCAGGTTATTGTGCTGAATGATGAAAGACATATTAATAAAGCCCAGTTGCCCCCAAACAGCAACAACAGCCAACCTAGCTGACTGGCAGAAGGTATGAGACCGACATAATCGAAAACCACTCAACTAATTCCAGGCCTGGTTGTTAATCCATAGAGTCGTAATCCAAATATGTGACTGTTGCTTTAAGCCTTTACATTTGGGGAAGGTTTATAAGCAACAAAAGCTAACTGATAGCATGGCTGACATCATTCTCAGGGTGGAAAATGATACAACCGAGGAAACTTTGAGAGCTATGAATATTATATGAACAGGAAACAGAATCAGAATCTTGTTAGGAGCAACCTCTTGGAACGTACAACTCTGCTGGACATAAGAGAAAATAAAAGCAATCTATTTCCACAAAAAATGCATTCTCTTGAAGAAGTGAGGGACAATCATCCTCACCAACTGACATTCTGACAGTGCTGAGTGTAAGATGCTAACCACACCTCTGTGTCCTCCAGACTTCTATTTCTAGAGCCGGTCATACTTTAGAACTATACAGACAAGCCTCATCACCACCATTAACAAATGTGGACTTCAAACCCCAGATAACAAGCGGAAACGAACTACCAGAAGACGGTTCCTAGGACTAGAAGCTTCTAACCTGCCTGCATGTGACAAGACCTAGAAAGTAAATATAGGAACAAGAAACAGAGCAGAGGTATAGCAGTGCTAGGAGAGTAGCCCTCTGGGATCCAGAAAGACTTGAAGCCCAGTTCTACCCCTTAAAAAGTTGCTTACTGAATTGGGAGTTAAGTGTTCATTCCCAGAGTTTCCCCTTATTCACTGAGTCTCATTATCATCGTCAACATAAGATCTGCTTTTTCCTAGTCTTGAAAATGAATAATTTTGAAACAGAATTTATGAAGATATATTCTATTTTTAGCAAGTTAATCTATCTGACCTTCAGTATCTTCACCTTTAAAAAGGTTTTAATAAAATCCACTCCATAGTGTTGATCTGCGCATAAAACATGAATCACAGCGCTAACACACAGAGGGTGTTCAATACAGAGAGAGTTGGGGAAACGTTTGACTTAGCTGTGAAAATCATATTTTTTATCTCCTAGAATCCTACTGGCAGCTTATTATAAAAGTTCTTACATTTTCTACTTCTCTAATGGATCTTTTTATTGAGAGTACATGGAAGTCAGGACTCGTGTCTTTTTTTTTTTTTAATTGGTACCGAGGATCAAACTCATGACCACAGGCTTGTAAGACAGGCACTTATGCCACTGAGCTAAATTCCCAGAGCCAACTTGTCTTCTTTTTATTATATGTAAACAACAGGCATAAAAAAAAAGAAAAAGAGAAAGAAAGAAAAGTACAGACTGCTTTTAAAAAAAACAGAAGGCACCTTAACAAATACATAGTCTCAAAATTACTAATTTTTAAGACTTCAATCAAAGATCTTCATACTGAAATTGAAGAAAATGAGGCCCAGTGAATAAGTAAAAACTCCTGCAGTGAATGCAGGTTGTCTGACTCCAAGTCCTCTTGTATAGCACAGTCTAGAACAGCATTATCTTCCTCCCCAGGAATCTTAATAAATATTTGACCTCAGTGATCACTATATATATATATATATATATATATATATATATATATATATATATCCTAGAGGAAATATTTCCAAGTCATTTCTCATCCATCCTTTTGGCCAGAAATCCAGATTAGCTTTTGTCACTGCCATATCATCAGGCTGGCTTCACTCAAGACCCACTTATTGTCTGCAAATGTTGCTATAATTAAATCCAAGTGGCCGCTGTGAGTTATCATCACGTACCCTCTCCAGCCATTAGTCAGATTTCCAGGGCTACAGCTCTTTCAAAAGAGGTCACTCGCACTTCTCTTTCCCCTTGGCTATCCCAGCAGGACTTTTTTTCTTTTCCATTTCTTGGGCAAGGAACTTTTAAGCCAAACTCATTTTCAGGCAATCAGCCAACCTTCCCATTTATCCCAGCGACCTTACAGCAGAGAAAAAGTCTCTTTCCTGCATTGCTGCTGAGCTGTGGGAGAAGAGCTCTGAAGCAACGTTTCTGAAAGCAGCAAAAACTGGGGCTATTTCAAATAGAGTGCAGGGCTGCTGTCCTCGTTAGCACCAGTGACATCAGAAACAGAAGTGTCTTGAGTTTGTGTAGCCCATTACTTCTCACCTCCCTGAATGTCTACAATAACCCTCCTCTCTAGAGTAAAGAAATTTTGAAATGGATGGGATTATCAGGATCCAAAACCTTTACCTTACAATCTGGGACCCCATAAGGAAAATGACAATCTAGAATCATTAATTAAATCAATGGCAGAATGGGTCTAGCATCAGATCTCACCTGAATCTCGGTTCAGGATGCGTCCCACTCCACTCCTAGGATGTCACAGGACCATTAAGTAGCTCCAATGGAAATGTTTTGAGGCTATCTTGCCATTTAGGGTTGACTTCACATCTTAGTTCCAGAGATAAGCTCTGAACATGACCTGGATAATTATAACATACCCTCCTTCTGGCCACAGCTAATTTGGGGATAATTATATGACCTAAATAAAGCCAATAAGAATCACCTCCACTATTTTTGCTGAAGCCTTTAAAAATGAATGTATGCTGAATTATTTGAGATTGTAAATTTGAAGGACTATTAAAAGCCTTGAATACTAAGGGGCCATCTTTGCCATTTAGGAAAAAAAAATCCTTAAAAGGGACCAAACATGGTAACAATTTGAGAATCTGGATTCAACTCTATCCGGAGATCTATATTCATCAATTACATATTTCAAAAAGTTTAAATATTTTAGGTAGTCAGAATTATGTTATCAGTTGTAACCAAATGAATCCTACCTAAAATATCAACTTTTCTTGATTACTTTCAACCACGAATGAAAACAGAAGATTCCCTTGGTGCAACATAGCTTTTAACACCATCACTGACTACTTGAGTACCCTTCCCCCTAACCATCTACACACCTAAACCCAGTGGACCACCTAAATGGAATTGCTCCCTGAATTTTCTATAGTACTAATCACATTAATAAATTATTACTGGATACTACTTTTTGTATTATCTCTGATTATACTGCCATCAAATTCCTTTAAATCACCATCAGGAGAAGTATATGTATAAATGAAATAAGAAGAAAGCTTTTAGAACTCCAATCTAGCTAATATGAAACAGCCCAATTGTGAGAAAGTAAGTATCCGATCCATCATCCTTGGTACACACCCACTTCCCAGCCAAGGGGTCATGGTAATGAGGTACAGAGCATACTAAAAAGTCAAGACTTTTTTGTCCATTTTAAAGGGCTGTTGTGAAGAAAAAATACTATTATTGAAACTATCCAGAAAGATATTGGCAAACTACCTCAGTAATCCCATTATTTGGCTTTTTTCAGAAGGCCTATCATCTAGGGGATGAAGAAGTTTCCTATAGAAGATAATAAAGCTCTTTCAAGAGTCACCAAGTGTTTACCATTTGCTCTGAGGTGGAAAATGAAATTATAACCAAACAAAGTACTAATTACAATAGTAATCATTAGGATTGATGGCACTGACAGAGCTGTGTGTTGAAAAAACGAAATGCCCAGTGCCACCATTCTACCGTTTAATGAATGCCTTATTACTGGCTATGATTTGTGAACACTGAGAAAGCAGAAACTTTGCTTTTAAGCAACTCAGGCAAGGAATCTACCTTTCCCACTAGAAACCTACTTTTTTCTATGTGTACATGATGCTTATCATGCCAATTAGCCCATGAATTAATTATTTTTCAAGTTTTGAATCTAAGCCAAAACTCTGATTGATAGATAACTGATAAAGTGATTACGGAATAGACAGACAGACAGAGAGATAGATTTTTAAATTAAATCCAGACTCAGATTATGCTCATCTTTTTGCCATCATCTTTTAAAGAAAACTGAGCATGTGATGTGTTCTAGAAAAATGTATATCCCTGAATTGAAAAAAAATGGCACACTTAGCCTTAGAGTGTCACATACAAATAAACAGATGAATTTTAGTAATCATAATACAAACATCAGAGGAAACCCAAGGAATCTAAGAAAAATATCCACACTTAGGTTTTAGCTAACTGCTCTATCCAGTTTTCAACATCGATCTCTCATTCATTCCTTGAATAACCTGTTATGTGCCAAGACTGGGCTAAGTATTTGAGTAAACAGCAGTAAACAACACAAGTCTCTGTTGTCCTCTATGATACTTATGGTCTAAAAGAGAAAATGGATAGTAATGATGAATATTAATATTTATTATTAATTAAGCTATCTATTGTTTCACTAAAACTACTCTAAAATATAATGGCTTAAAGCATCAATCATTTTCTTATGTCTCACAATTTTGAGACCCAGAAATTCAGGCCAACTTCAGCCAGACAGTTCTGTCCCACATGGTGTTGCTAGAGGTCACGTGAAAATATGTAACTAGCAGATATGATATTCACCATCATATCATGTGCCTTGGTAGGAATGTCCCGAAGACAGGCTAGAAGGCCAGCTGACCAGAATGTCTGTGTGGGGATTCTAATATGATGGCATCAAGGTAATCAGAATTCTTGTTTAGTGGCTCAGGGCTCCAAAAAATCTTCCAAGAGATAGAAAGCAGGAACTACAAGTTGATTAAGGTCTGAGTCTGGAAACTCTTACATCATAATTTCTGCCATGTTCCATTGGTCTGGCAGTCACAGAGACTGCGCAGAGCCTGAGGAAAGCCACACAGACCCGTGTCTTCCTGCTTCAAGAAAGAACTGTCAGCCTTATTCCATCAAACCACAAACATAATTCTCCAGTGTGATAAATGCTGTGATAGATGATCACAGGATGCCAGAAGAATGATACGGGAGGGGAATCGCATTTAGACGGGATGGGCAGACACTTCTCTAGCCCTGAAGAACCAATAGGCGCGAACTTTAATGTGCAGCCCACCTTTGTCACCATAAGCACATCCTAACTTCAACATGATCATTCCAGAAAAAAGAAACCTATCAGTATTAGTGGGGGGAAAATGCAACAAAGTGTCTTATATTTTTCTAACTCCCTAGAAAACAATCAACTGCTTTAAAACTACTAAACTCCTTCTATTCTCTAAGGAATGAAGTAAATTATATTCCTGAGAATTTATTTAATGACATGGAACAGCAAATTCCACTCTAAGATCAAATACAATATCCATAATAGTACAACAAAATAATAAGCAATCAAGCAGAAAACTTTGTTACTAAATATGAATTATTTGCAAAGAACAATTTGTCATCATAATGTACAAAGCATTAGATGCTTTAAAATTGCCATAATTTGCATTCACTTTCTGTAATGAAAGTAAATATTTTAACTTAAAATCTTCAGATATAAGTATTTATCATAAAAATTACATGCCTTGCATATGTGTGTGTGTCTCTATAAAATGTTTAACATATGCCTAACATGATCCATCCATCATAACTCTTTCTTTCATACTGTGAGCATCTCTTTCATGCATTATACCACCTTAATACAAGAAATCAACAAACAGCTGATCTCCTTAGGTGCTTAAGAGCTATCGTCTTCTCTTCCACATTGCCATTACCCAAGTTCAAATCTCCTCCAGTCTCCCCTGGACTAATAGAGCCACTTCCTCTAGTCTGTCCCAGAGTCTGGCGTACAAGAACTCTCAGTTATGTTACAGTCAACCTTGCAAGCCACCACCCCCCCACACACACACACACTTCTGGAGACACCTCACCTGTCCTGTGCTTTTGTAGCTTGGTCCACACTGGTCTTCCAACATTTCCCCATTTTTTCTGGTACATTCTTCAAGCCCCATCTCAAAATTCACAAAAACATCCCCTATCCCCATGGGGTCTTGCTTCCAGCTCTGTCACAGCATGAGCCACAGCATATTAAATTGCCTACTTACTTGCCTGTCCCCAGCCTTAGCCCTCATCTGATCCATCCTGATTCCCCCAGGGCAAGGCATGTGTCTTATATGCCTTGTCATTCCAGTCCAGTAGGGCCTGGCCCAATATTGGCACTCCACAAATATGGTCAGCTGTGACCTCTTTCTGGTTCTAGAATCATCCAGAAAGTAAATTTGCTGGCTTGAGAAATTTTGTTTCCTCAAAATGCCCAAAAGCTATGATGTCAACAAGGGTACAAAGAATGTTTGTATTATTTTAAATTTATCTCAATGTTTTAGCTTATTTATTAAGCAGAAGATTTTTCTCCATACTCATTTCTTTATCTAATGTATCTTGATATCTAATGTAATTTGCTTCATTTTATTTTCTAAGTTACAAAGCTCAATTGTTAGGAAATTGCTTGCCAAATCTAATCCCCAGTGCACTCCACCCACCATGCTGACTTTTCAAACAATCCCCCAAAACTGCTCTTTCTATGGAAGCCAAGGTCCCCTGTTTCAAAAGCCTGGCCACTGAGATGAGAGAAAAAAGGAAATTTCCCAGTGAGCACTCCAGACCTTTGCTATTTCCTAATATTGGAACTTCAGGTGAATTAATTAACTATTCTACCTGCTTCAACATTCCCATTTGGAAAACAGAAACAGTGTGAAAATAATAAGGGCCTATGGTATTCGGTGATACTTTGCATTAGGACATCTAGCACAGCAAATAGCATGCATTTTATCTTCCTTCTCCATCCCATGTTGACCTTGTAAAAGAAAGCAACTTCCTACAGATAGAAACAAAGGACCTGGCCAACGAGGGGCTGCCATTTAGTCCAGATCCACCCTCTGCTATCTGACCTCTGTTCTTCAGGCAGGATTGCTGATCAGAGAATCTCACTTCTGAAAGGACAAGAAGGAGTAGCGAAGGATACTGTTTTCTAATCAGTGTTGGTCTCTCCTCACAGTTTGTTGAACCTGGCTCAGGTGTTACAAAAGGACAAACATGTTCCCCAGCCATCACAGTGGCTGCCCCAATAAAACCCAAATGCTACCTGAAGAGTGCTGCCTTGTACTCAAGCATCATCACCTGGCACGCTCCTTCAAGACCACCCAGTAGAAGGGCAGGCAACACCTAAATAACGGGCTGTATACTCATGTAGACTTGGTTCAAACCAAACTACTTTTGTGAAGGTTGCGCCAGGGGGACAGTTGGAGGGAAATTAGAAACAATTAAAAGTTGGGGATATGGGGCAAAGGATTTAGAGAACATCCACAGATGAAGACTCTGAAGACCACAGAGGAGTGACGACTTGCTCTCGGTCACACAGCAAATGAACCAGAGTTCTGAAAGCCGACGCCAATATTTTTGCCTAACAGAGTCACTGAAAAGATGGAGGGTTATTGAGTACACTTTGTAATTTGAGGTGATGGGGAGCATGACGGACAGAAAGAGCATCCAGATATGGGTTAACTTATTCACCAAAGGTTTAATGAATGCCACCAGATGCAGGGCACTGAGATAACAGTGAACAATGGGACCCTCAAGGTTCGTGCTCCTCTAGTAGCTTACATACTGAGCAGGGTGAGGAGCAGCGACAAGTAACAGGTGAGGAAGCAAATAAACCAAACAATGAGAGCTTGCAGCAAGTGCCAGGAAGGACTCAGAACAGATGCTGTAAAGCAGACAATGCAGTGGAGGAGGCTTCTTTAAACAGAGTGGTCAGTGAAGTCTTCACCAAGGAACCAGCCTTTAAACCAAGACATGGAGGCCAAGAATCCAGCCATAAGAGCTAGGGGACACTAACAGGGTGGGGAGCAAAAAAGAGAGCTCTCTTTTCTAGAAATTTTCAAGTGGTTGTGGGAGAATAAGGGAGGGCATAGGAGAGGTAAGAACAGGGATGGGCCAGATCGAGCAAGGTCTTACAGGCCACAAAAAAAAATTCTAATTTTATTGTAGGAGCCATAGGAATTCAGCAGATTTCCAAGAAGAAGAGAGATACATTTTACCTTGTTTCTTGGAAGGTCATTCTAGTTGCTCTGGGAGGACAAGGACAGACGAATAAAGAGTAGAAACAGAGCACACACTTAAAAACCAAGGCAGGAATCAGGAGAGAGATAACTGGAAACACCAGATATTTTAGCTCAGTTACTCACTTAAGGAGTTGGTTGGCCATATTGAAAACTATGAGAAATTTTAAAACCTAAAATGATAAGTGATAAGTAACAAATTTTGGTTTCTTTCAGATAAACTCAAGTCTAGGAAAGTTGGTAGATATCTCTCAGTCTTGACTTTATTATGTGTAAAAATAGAATAACAGTAACTTCATTGTCCCATAAACAAAAGGATTTAATGTGCACAGGTACCACATATTGGTCCATAATAAGTGTTAGTTTCAGTTTTCCCAAAATAATAAAAGTTGCCAGGTATGGTGGTACACACCTGTAATCCCAGCACTCGGGAGGCTGAGGCAGGAGGAGGAGCACCATGAGTTTGAGGCCAGCCTGGGCTACATAGTAAGTTCAAGACTAGTCCAAATTACATAGCAAGACCTTCTCTGAAAAACAAACAAAATTAATAAATTTTATTTGAGATGGTATATGCTCTGAAAATTTTTTCAACTTAATACATTTTAAAGCATAAAGCTTTCGATATTCTTTTTATGTGTGTGGGGGTACCAGGGATTGAATTCAGAACCTCACACTTGCCAGGCAGGAGCTACACTGCTGAGCTATACCCCTAGCCCCTCAATATTCTAAGTAAGTATTTTTATAGTATAAATTATAGGCTGTATTATTTTTTATCATTGGAGAAAACCATAAAGCTTTTTAAGCTTTTTCATTTTTTAGTTGTCCATAACTCTCAGAATTCATCTCAGTTGGTTTCATTCACCAGGAGAAAGTCTTAAAAATCTTTCAAGTTACTGCCTCAGAGGTATACTAACTTGATTAAATGAACTAAGGGGTAACTGTGGGTTTGTCAACCACTCATTATAAAAAGTTTCAATTCTGAGTACTCTAAATAGTATTTTCAAAGCTATTCTCAACAGAAAGAAAAAGAATGCCCCATTTGTGAATTCCTGGGAAAGAACCACTTAGAAGGAATAGTGGAACTCGAGAGGTGGGTATTAACAACTTGTATTTGCTCAGCCCTTGGGAAACACAGCATCTTCCCATACCAAACTCTGGAAGTACAGGAAGGGGCTCTAAGACTACAGCTAAGAGACTCTGACAATAGAGTTAAGAGTTCTGTTTCTCACTCTGCTGCAAATACCTCTAATATTGGAATGCAGAAAATGAACATAATGTCTTTTAATAATATAACCTGAGATTCTCTTCAAATATATATAAACATCTATGTGAAACACATATAAACTTCTACATAAAATTTTTGACCTATGTGTTTCTTGGCTGGTTTACTGGAAGAGCCAAATTTATACACTCTTTGTCATTTCTGGCCTAACACACATTGCAGAATCACATTTATGCCTGGAACAAAAAATTATTTTTCCCCTAAGGCAAGTAATTTAGTGGCCATTGTGAGGCTTTGTTCTACCTTTGCTTAAATATTAATTTCTTATTCAATTTTTCTAAATGAAACCAAAGACTATATACAACTTCTGGGGAGGTATGAAATGCAATATGGGATAAACCACAAAGCCCAGACACACATATTTGCTTTATTTTTGAGCATGCCTATAAAGAAATGAGCAGTATTTAACTGCTGATAACCAAAGGACTTGCTATTCTAAGAGAAGGTGGCAGTATAATATGTTTCTAAGGCTAAATATCTCTTCTAACAGTGACTGTCATTTAAATTCCTGCCTAGCAAAGGGATTTTTATGGAAGGTTAATGCCTAATATAACATTTATCCTGGATGGTGGAGCTTTTTGTGTAATTTTCTGGGCTTTATTCCGCAGTGTTATAGAACCTTATCTTCCCTCTAATAGCTTGCCAGTAAAGAGGTGGTGCATATAAAGATGGTCGTTATTTCTCAGTTCAAGCCCTGATTTAATGAAATTCCAAATCTCTAGTGAAAGAGGGTTGGAGGTTAAGCCATGAAAAAAGGAAGGCAGGCCAGAAACAAGCTGAGGTGTCCCTTCCTGGGACAGGGCTGTGGAAGGTTTCATAGGGCACAGAGCTCTAGGCGGTGGAGGCACTCTGAAGCTGTATGGAGACCACAGGTAAGGTCAACAGCCTACAGTCTACAAGGGTGGCATCACTGCTGTTTTTTGTTAAGAGAATACAACTGAACAAAATAGAATAAAGCCAATCAAAACACAACAATAAAGGCGATACAGGACTTCAAATCAAGATGATAGGAAATCAACAATAGCTACCATAATGTATCTTGTTTTCTTCAAAGTAGCTGTCCATATCATCAGACATAATAAAATCAAAACAAAACAGAATAAAACAATCAAAACAAAACAATAGAAGCATTATAGGACTTCAAACCATGATAATAGGAAATCAACAATGGCTACCATAATATATCTTGTTATCTTCAAAATAGTTTCCCATACCATCAGACATAATAAAATTAAACAAAACAAGACAAAATAAGATCAAACCTAACAAAATAATGAAAGTGATACAGGAATTCAAAACAAGGTAATGGGAAATTAACAATGATTACCAACTTCCCTTTTTAGATGTTTCTTCCCCTATGACCTTCAGAATATCTGTTGTACATTTTGGATCCCACTAACTCCTTCAGTTTTTTATGCTAGGGAGATAACATGATATTCACCCTTATGAGTCCAAACCATTTCACCCATGAGCACAATCTCAAGTTGCACCCATTTACCTATAAGATGATCCTTTACCTCAAGGTAATCCATTTACCTCAAGATGGTCCTTCTTTATAGCTGAGCAACTTTCCATTGTATAAAAATACCATATCTTTTTTATCCATTCTGCTGTTGATGGGTAAGATACCCCCGATATTTTCTGGTTTCTGTCTCATAGAACATTGTTTTCTCTCCTTTGACTTTCAGTCTATGAATTTCCTTTTGAGTTAAATGTGTTTCTTGTGTACAGCATATTGATGAATGTTGTTTCTTGATCCACTTTGCCTGTGTTTCTTTTTATTGGTGAACTGAGGTCATCCTACATTAATGGTTACAACCGGCATGCATTGGCTATCCTGGCATCCTCCAGCTGTCGGCCCCCCACTCTTCCTCTCCATTCAGTTGCCTGCCCTGTTTGGCGATCCTCCTCTGCTGCTGTTCCTGGAAACCATAGTCATCTGTATCTCTCTCTAGAATAATCTTCAGTGCTTTTTGTAGGGTTGGTTTGGTGGTCATGAATTCTTGTAGTTGTTCTTTATCATAGAAGTATCTTATTTTTCCTTGAATTTTGAAATATAGTTTTGCAGGGTACAGTAATCTGGGTTGGAAGTTGATTTCTTTCAGGATTTGAAACACTTCACTCCAAGCTCTTCTTGCCTTGATGGTTTGTGTTGAAAAGTCTGCCATGATTCTGATGGGTTTTTCTTTATAGTTGATCTGTTTGTTTTCTCTAACATGCTTTAATATTCTGTTCTTGTGCAGAATTTCTGGGATCTTGATTATTATATGTCTGGGTGTAGATTTATTTTGGTTATGGCTAGTTGGAGTTCCATGGGCCTTGCTTAACTGTATGCCAGGTCATTTTCCCATGTTTGGGAGGTTTTCTGCTATTACTTTTGTAAAGTCTTTTTATATCATTTGCACTGATTCACTGCTTTTTTTTGCTGACACCTATCATTCTTAAATGATTTTTCTTTTCATTAGCTTCTTTGTAGCCATTGAATTGTTACTTCCTGGTTCCTTGTTATTTTTAAGAGCTCTTTCCTTCATGATCACTAGCTGCAATCCTGTCTTCAAGGTCTGAAAGTCTATCTTCAGTCTCTTTCAAGTGGTTTTGCTTGCTTTTGATAGGGTTTTTCATTTCCTGGATATCTCTTTGAATCTGTCTCATACATTGTAACTCCTTCCTATATAGCTCATTCAAGGTTTCCACCATTTTCCTATGCTCCTCTTTTTTATCTATGTCTTCTTTAGGTATGCTCAGCAATTCTTTCATTATGTTTGTGATCTCTTCTTTTACCTGATATGTTATTTCTGATCTGATTACTTTTACAGCCTCATGAAGTTGTTTCTTTAATTGCCATCCTTTCAGAGATTTTAGGTGTGTGACTTCCATTTTCTTCCATGTCTGTATCTTCCAGGCTTGTTCTATGTGCACTGAATTTTCTTGGGTTCCTCCCCACAAGTCAGTTGTAGGACTTCAGCCATTTCTGGTGTTGGCTGCCCCTCTACAGTGTAGGGAAAAGGGCCATGCACCTAGGTTTCTCCAAACCCAGGTTCCCCAGGAGGCAGTGGGGTGTGGGGCAGGCTTCTCCAGACCTGCTTGTCTACTCCAAGGCTTTCTCAACAGCCATGGGTGTGTGGTGGTAGGACTGTTTCTTCTCTTGGCCTGCATGGCTACACTGGGACTCCTCTAATGGTAGCAGGTGCACAGAGGTATGTTTGTCTGGTTCTCCCAGCCTGTACTGGCTACCCACAGGAAGCAAGCATCTCCAATGCATCCTGCAGGCACACAGGGCAGGCATTTTTGGCTGTGTCTCCCTGCCCACACTGGTTACATGAAAGAAGCAAGTGTCCCAATGGTAGCAGGCACTGAGGGGCCAATTTGGCTGTTTTTCTCTGCCTGCAGTGGTTGACAACAAGAGGCATGCATGCACAGATGGGTGTGGCTGTCCCTCCCTGCCCATGCTGTTTACCTGAGGGAAGAAAGTGCCCTGATGGCAGCAGGCACACAGGAGTAGGTCTAGCTGCTTGTCCCTGCCAGCACTGGCTGCCCAAAGGATCACTGCTTTTTTTTAAGGGATCTTCAGTTGGAAGAAGTCTTTTCAAGTATCTTCCACTTGCATTTGAAGTAATTTGCCTTTTTATAATTTTCCTAATTCCCTTTCACTATTTGGACATTACTAGGAATGGTGACCTTTCAATGAAACATTTCCTTGCCAGTTACCTATTTACCTTTCCTTCTTTACCCAGCAGTTGGTGAACAATGTGTAAAATGGCTGTGACATAATGTGTTTTACAAAAATGGTCACATCAGTATTTCTGGTCCTACCTACTCTTGCAGAACCTTGCCACTCGACTCCCATCAAGAGGTTAAGTTCATATCACCTCTCTCCAGACCATAAGAGTCTTTACACAATGTATGCATTCCATGGTACATGATTCCTGGAACAAACCAATGGTAAGCAATGCCACCTTTGTCTGGTGCTAGCTTTTAGAACTCAGCCATCATGCTGTGAGAAAGCTGAAGCCAGTCCATATGGACAAAGATAACACAGACAGGAAATATGGGAAGGTCCAAGGTATCTAAAAATACAACCAATCTCAGTTTCCAAATATCTAATAGAATGAGTCTTCAGATCACTCCAGTTCTCAACCTTTGAATCTTCTATCTGAGGTTTCACATGATAAAGAGCAGAGATGAGATGCTCACTCTGCCCTGTCCAAATTCACAACCCATGGAATTCAGAGAACAGTAAAGGACTGTTTTTGTGCTATTTTGAAGTAATTTGTTTCACTGCCATAGCAACTGGAACAATGATGCACTATGATCATATCCTTTGTAAGAAATTGTGTTTGCTGCAAAGACCTCTTGTTCTCTGGCAAAACCTCCATGGGTACACTTTATCCAGTCCCTTGAGCTACTCTCCAAGCACCTACTCTATGGCAGCAGCAAGACAACAAAAAAAGGCAAGGTCTTTGGAATTTCTCAGAATTGAGCCCTTTCATTAGACTCTGGCTATGGTATTTAACCTCTCTGAGCTTCAACGTTTCTTCTCTGAAACAAAGATAATAATGCTTACCTCAGGAAACAAGGCATGTCTTGAATCTCTTACCCACCATGAATTTTGACAACCCTCATATACTGGGACTTTTTCCCAGTATATGATTCCTCTAGAAAGTCTATACCTAGTACACAACTTATTCTCTGCCCCTCCATATCACTCCTTTGAATTCCACCTAATATCACTTCCAAGAGCACATCATTGTTACTTTAGCTGGGTCATTGCCTAAGACTCAGACACTGAGGCCATTGTGAAGAGTCATCCACTCCCTTTCATATCCTCATACTCTTAGATCACACATTCCTACACATTTCTCTATCCACAAATCCACACAGGAGAGAAGAGCCTCATTGGAGGAAAAGAATTAAACTCTTACTTTCTTCATTCCTACATGCTGATATTTAAAAATTAAAAATATTTTTCTCTGATAGGTCCAGGTAAAAGCCACTGAAGTAGGAAAACACATGTGACCATGGGAAGAAAATTCTCTAAAAAGGAAATAGAATATAGACTGGTAAACCACACACAATTCTAGTTTAAATGGACTAATTCTAAATCCAGCATACAGTGAATCTTGACTTTTACAGACCCAGAAAAGATAATGCCAGAACTAGATTTTCAGGAAAATTATTTATGTGTAGATATCAAGACCCATGTTGCTGGAGAGCGGCAACCTGTGAAGCCCAGGTATTTTTGCTCTAGAACTGTGCTGTCCTACCAAGAAGGTCCTGTACTAGCCACAGGTAGCTACTGAGTGCTTAAAATGTGGCCAGTCCAACTTGAGATATGCTGCAAGTATAAAACATGCAACAGATTCCAAAGACTTCATATGAACAAAATCTTTCCAATTATTTCATTAACAATTTTCTCATGTATAATATTTTAATTTAATGTTCCTCAGCATTTGGTTTTTTAAATTTTATTTGAAAGAGGAAAAATATAAAGCAAAATTATAGGAGAGGCAGGGTCAAAAGATGGCGGACCAGTAGGCAGCAGGAGATGGAGCCTCTCTGAGAGAGACAGCTCAGATGCCAGAATGGAACATCCTGGAGAAACCCGGACAGAGGGAGATGGATTCTCTCAACCCAGGAAGAAACTGAAGGGAAAAGAGCTGCTGGAATACGAAGTCACAGGGCTACCATTAGAGAAGCTAAGATCAGGGAGAACAGCACTCTGGCCACCAAGCCACCTGAATTTGGGCCCAAGATTGGCCTGAACCTATGCCGATGCAACGGACTTGAGCAGCCCTGCACATGGAGCTGAGCCGCCCTGCCCACGACTCGCCCAGAGCCACCCCACATGTGACTTGCCCAGAGGCACCTTGGACTCATGCTGCAGCCCCGCTGAAGTTGGAGCTCAGGGAACCCAGCGGAAAATGGGGCCAGGGAGGGACAAGCATTAACCTAAGAATAAAACATGTGAATGAAGAACCAGAAGTCAAAACAAAGGAATTGTAAAGGCTATTCACAGAAATAATTAAGGAAAACTTCCCAAGCATAACAAAAGGAAATGATATGCAGATGTATAAAGCATACAGAACTCCAGCCACCTACAACCCAAACAGAACTACACCCAGACACATAATAATAAAGATCCCAGAAATTCAATATAAGAACAGAATATTAAAAGAAAAGACACAGATCACCTATAAAGGAAAACCCATGAAAATCATGGCAGACTTCTCAACACAGACCATCAAATCAAGAAGAGCTTGGAGTGAAGTAATTCAAGCCCTGAAAGAAAATAACCTGCAGCCCAAATTGATATGTCCTGTAAAACTGTCTCTAGAAATTAATGGAGAAACAAGATGCTTCCATGACAAAGAGGAACTGGGGGAATTTGTAACCACCAATCCAACCCTACAAAAAACACTGAAGGACATTCTAGAGGGAGAGAAAAAAAATACAAGGATTTCAGGAACAGTGGCAGAGAGGCCTCAATGAACAGGGCAGACAGTGGAATGAAAGAGAAAAACAGACAACCAATGACAGAAAAATAGAATAGCAGAAATGAGCAGAGAAGGTTGTCTGTAATCTCTAACATAGATGGCCTTGATATACTAACAAAAAGAAACACAGGCAGAGTAGATCAGGAGATAGGGTCCATCGAGATGCTCTGTATTGGAAACATAATTAACCTGAAAGGGGGTTTATGGACAGAAAGTCAAATATGAGAAAACAATGCTCTATGTGACAGGGAACCAGAGAGAAATAGGAGCAACTCGACCAGCACCTGTAGATAGGTTGAAAACACAGGATACTTTTGTGTAGTAGAGAACTACTCAGCTATAATGAAGGAAAACCTTGACACTTTTATAGGTAAAGGAATACAACTTGAGATCAAGCCCAGGAGTTAGAAGGTTCAGAACCAGTTAGGATAAATAGCAGGTTGCTCCCCTCAATCTAAAAACTGAGGGGGTTAGTGGGACCCAAAATGTGCAGTGCACCCTGTGGGAGTGGAAGGGGAGAAATTGCCTAAAAAAAGAAGGCAGAGGATATTGTTAATAGGGTAACAAGATTTAAAATCTACATTATTCTCACCACTCTGTTTAGATGCATTATATTCTGTTCCAGTTTGTCTCCTTGCACTAGATTTGAGGGCACGGACAGCTATCCCAAAAATAGCTGGACATATTATGGTAATCATCCTTAATTTCCTATTAACTTAATCTGAAGCCCTGTATAACTTACATTGTCTTATTATGACTGATCTTATTTGAATCTGGTTTGTTAGATTACTGTTTTGTATTGACTGATTTTATTTGAATCTGTTGTGATTGATAGTATCAAATATAAGAGTACAGGCAACTATACTGAAGATGACAAGATTCACTAAGATACCCACTCTGGTTTGATTGTTACCTGATATTGAAGTCTTATAGTGTCTCCAATGTTTTGTTTTTATTAATGTTGTTATATAAACTGCTGAGACACCATAGTAACCACTGTAGAGCACCTTGTATTGCAGTTTTATATGACTTTTTCATTTCATGTTTTTCTAGGAATTTGTTTTGTTTTGTTTTTCCCTCTAATACAGAAAGGACAGATGTACATGTACAGACTCATGCATGCATAGAACTTACAAATAGTTTATGAGAATCAATTATATAACACATGATGAAATGAACAACTACTTTGAATAAAAAGAGACACTACAGTACCCAGTGCTGATTCCGTAGTGTCATGATATGAAATCCAGCAATACTATCATTCTTTGTTCAGAGTGATTTTAGCCTGTTTTGTTTTGTTTAAGTTCAACATACATGAAGGTATGGACAGCTGTTTTGAAGAGGATGAGAGACACTATGACAGCCATTCTTGGCTTCCCTATTGTCTGGTCTTGAAGACCTAAAACGCCTTCTTCATCCTGTTCAGATCAGTTCCATACTATGTTGTTTCGTGTGAATTCTCTGTATGTGACGGTATGGACAACTATTTGGATGAAAACAAGAGTCAATATGATAGTGACGATCTCTGTCTTGCTTTGAAATTTATGTCTCTTACATTGCTTTCTTATGTTTTGTTTTGTTCTGTTTTGTTGTGTTTAATTTTACCATTTTTAAAATAAAAAAATTACGAGAGTAATGATGGTTAATAAAAGGTTTGTGCTAATATTGTTTGGACAGTTTTTCATGCTTAAATATTGTACTTTGAATAACTGCTTTGAAGATATCATTAATAATTTTATATGGATTACATGTTGAAATAGTATTTTGGATATACTATACTAGATTAAATAACATGTTATTTAAATTATGTATATATTTGAAGGAATATATATTCAAATATGTAGATACATATTTGAAGGAATATATATATATATATATATATACTTGAAGGAATATATATATATATATATATATACTTGAAGGAATATATATATATATATATATATATATATATATATATATATATTATTTGAAGGGAACTTCAAAACTGCCCAAATTCCAACTAACAGATGGAATTAGGTCCCAGACTGTTAACTTGAGTGTTAAAAAGTTACACATTTATAATTTTGGATTATTAAAACCTCCCAATCTTGGTTATATTTATTTTTCCCTTCTACTTACATATTTGTCTCATATATATGTATAAATGTCTACTAGAAATTTGAATACTACATACATGGCTCATACTATATTTCTATAGGGTGTGCAACCCTAGAAGCTTCTAAAGAAAGAGAACATTGTAAAAGCCTCTTGATCAAATTTGTATGTTGTCTCCGGGGCCAAGGAAACTTCAGTAGACCCTCCTCCAGAGAACTACCAATGCTCAGGATGACCAGTTCTCATCAACAGTTCCTGTCCTCCAATACCATGTGATGCTGGACATCGCAGGCAGTAGATAGGGCTCCCTGTAAACCCTTCATTGAACCTGCCCCCAACAAATGCATTCACGGCTCTCCTCTCCTTTTTCAAGAAGCAGATCAAACATAGCCATCAAGAACCAATGACTCACCTGAGGATCCAGGAAACTTCAAAACTGCCTGAATTCCAACTAGCAGATGTAATTAGGTCCCAGACTGTGTTAATTTGAGTGTTAAAAGTTACACATTTATAGTTATAGATTATTAAAACCTCTCAATCTTGGTTATATTCATTTTTGCCTTCTATTTACATAATCATCTCACATAATAATTATAATACTAACTATTGAATGATTCTGCAAACCATTTCATGTACATGTTGATTTATCACTAACCCCCTAACACCTGGATATTACTATCTGAGATTTAACAGACAGCAAAACTGAGGCTTAAATGTTGCCAAATTCTACTGACTCTAGAAAAACTGTGAGAACCTTGAATTCAAATCCAGATCTCATTCTAAATCTATCTAACTTTCAAAACCCAAAGAATTCTAACCAACAAAACAAATATATGCTACAATGTTTATTAATTAATTATGTACTTAAACTCATATGTGTATATTCATTTGTAAAGATTATAAGATGCTAAAATAGACACCATAGATGGAAAGCTACAAACACATTTCCAGTTTAAATGGTGTTCACTCTGTCTCTCAGTTTACTCTTCTATAATAATAATACTGATACTGAAGGACAACATGAAAACAACTTCTTTAGGTTCTGCCTACCCGGTCTTGCCCCCTCACTGGATCCTGTAATCCTTGGTTACAGGATCTTATCAAGCTAAAATAGTCTCTCATTTATCCAAAAGTTTTATAGTAAACATAGCTTTGTCTTGCACAGTTTAGTCCTTAATGTATAGGCAATAGAGATCACTCTTAAACAAAGTATGAGACAATGCAATCAAATTTGCATTTTAGAAGGACCCCTATGGGGCACTCTCACATTCTGGTAGGAGTGTAAATTGATATAACCTGTGGGAAAGCAATTTGACAAATTGTACTAAGATTTGTAAAATGTTTGACACAATGATATCACTTTTGTAACTACTCTAAGGAAATAATCCTAAAAGCAGAAAATGCTTTATCAACAAAGCATTTATTGTTGCATTATTCATGACAGAAAAATATTAATGACCTCACTACTCAACAATAGAAGAATGGTTATCGAAGTTTTAGGATATTTACCAAGTGAAACATTACCAGCTATCTAAATTATATTCATGACAAGTTACCAGTAATATCAAAAACTAATGATTTACTAATGTTAAGATTAGCAACACATTTGTGGCAGATTATAAAGATCGCTACATATAATTATCATGTCTATAGTCATAGACTTGCAATATGATGTAAGACTTCCTTTAAGAGGTGGTACATGGCCTTTCATCCCCAGGAAGTCTCCCAGAAAGCAGCATCTCGGCCTGTCTCTTTGGGACCCGAAAGTCTCGGACCCGTAGAGTGGCCTGGGCTGTTTGGATCGAAAGTCTACGAAGACCTGCATCTCGGCGCGACTCTTTGGGGCTGGTAGGCCCGCCCTTCATCCGCAAGGAACTGCCTGGAGATCCACATCTGGGCCAGGTCTGTTCGGGCTGGTAGCCCCGCCCTTCACCCCCAGGAATTCTCCCAGAAAGCAGCATCTCGGGCTGTCTCTTTGGGACCTGAGGCTCTCGGACCCGCAGAGTGGCCCAGGCTGTTTGGATTGGGAATATTGTGGAGACTGGCATCTTGGCCAGGTCTGTTTGGGACCAGGAACTTTTTAGAAACCAACATTCTGGCCTGACTCTTTGGGACCTGTAGGCTCTTCACTCGCAGGGAACCTCCTGGAGACCTGCCTGGGACAAAGCACAGAGGCCTGGCCTGCCTGAGATTCCACAGGCTCCAGGGTGGCCACACCCAGAATTCGCCTTACAACTTAGGGAGCCAGGAGCCCACAGAGGGGAGTTAGGACCCTGTGAGGAAGCCAAGAACCTGTGGGGGAGCCACTGCCCTCCAGGAACTGAGGGTGTAACAGGTAATTTGCCACATAAGCAGAGAAAGCTTTGGAACACCGCTCAAAGTAAGGAAATACAGAAAAATGACAAAAGGAAAGACCAAAAGGCAGGCTCAAAGCCCTAGCCCCCCCCAAGAAAGCTTAGAAGCTGTGTACATAGAAGAAAAAAGAAGCCATACACCTGAAATGTCTGAAATGATATCAAATGAAATAAATATGCAAATAGGGAAAGCTATGGAGAAATTCAAACCAGAAATACTTGCCCAGGTAAAAGAAGAATTGATAAAAACAGTGA